>JBBPOS010000552.1:0-18605 GCA_038091575.1 Leccinum subgranulosum
GATACCCCAAGAGGCATATACTGCAGAACAAAAGCCTCTACGCGAATGGACATTCAAGGACATAGAAACCCTCCCGCTTGATCAGCAGAAGGAGTGGAAAATTGCGTGTCAAAACGAACTTGACATATTAAATAAACGCAATGTCTTTGAACTAGTGGACCTCCCAAGGGGGAGGAAAGTTATATCAAACAGATGGGTTTTCGATGTAAAACCCGATGGTCGCAAAAGAGCCCGCCTTGTAGCAAAGGGCTTCTCCCAAGTCGAAGGAATAGATTTCGACCACATATTCTCACCGGTTGTGCAATTTGAAACAGTGCGCTTAATGCTAGCACTCGCCGCCCTCGAGAACTGGCATATCGAAGCTCTCGATGTTCGAAGCGCCTACTTATATGGCAAGCTCACAGAAGAGATCTACATGGCCCAACCCCATGGCTTTACAATTCCTGGCAAAGAGCACAAAGTACTCCGCTTATTGCGTGCCCTATATGGCCTAAAACAGGCAGGATTAGCATGGTGGGAAACTCTAAATGAGTCCATGAAAGAACTAGGCTTCGAAAGATTAAAATCCGATGCCGGTATCTTCCTTTATAGGAAGAAAGGCACAACAATTGTTGTAGCCGTCGTTTATGTAGATGACTCAATGTTCTGCGGCCCCACAAAGGCTATAGTCGACGAGGTTAAAAACGCATTCATGCGTAAATGGGAATGCAGAGACCTGGGGGAGGCAAAAGCCTTCCTCAATATGAGAATTCGACGAGACGGCCGCAAGATCTTAATTGATCAATGCGCTTATCTTGACAAGATACTCGAACGATTCGGTATGTTAAATGCCAGATCTGCACCCACACCTCTCCCGCAGGGTTATTATCCACCTGCTTACAATGGACCAGTCGACACTGAACTAAAGTCCAAATTCCAACAAGTGATTGGTTCCCTGTTATATATCACACTCGGAACATGTCCAGACATCGCCTATGCTGTGACTGCACTGTCAAAACATGCAGCACGACCTTCAGCCGAACACCTCGATCGTGCATTATATATATGCAGGTATTTACTTGGGACCAGACATTACTCCCTCACTTTCGATGGTGGATCACAAGCTGGACTCATAGCATTTACCGATTCAGACTGGGCTTCAGACCCTATCACTCGCAGATCCCAGACAGGCTGGTTCCTGAAACTGGCAAATGGCATCTTCAGCTGGCAATCTCGCCATCAAGAGAGAGTTGCACACTCCTCTACTGAAGCAGAATATGTTGCCTTGTCGGACTGCAGTAAACAAGTGATTTGGATACGATCACTATTATCCGAATTAGGATACGAGTTAAAACCTATCCCCATTTGCGGTGATAACCAAGGATCAATATTCATGGCATCAAACCCTGTTACTGAGAAACGTAGCAAACATGTCGATATTCGTTGGCATGCTATCAGGGACTTTGTACATGAAAAGAAGATCGAACTATTCTTTGTTGAAGGAGCTGTCAACCCAGCCGACATGCTCACAAAGAATCTTGGTCACATCAAACTCGATCAATTCAGGAAAGATGTTGGATTAGTATTCTACGATGAAGCACAAAAATAGAATAGTGCTCATTACTACATACTACTTGCGCCCAGAAGAGGCAGCAAAGTATGGGGGAGTGTTGAACGAGCACTATTTGGTAGCTCGGAACGCTCATCATTATATAATAGCGACTTAGTATATAGTAGATTACATAATCCCTTGCTTGTCGTATATAATATTCAGACCCAGTGTCTGAATTCTAATAACATCTTGTTCTCTTACCAAAACGTTCGATAACAACTCAACGCTGACACCTGGTGAGTACCGGTAGTCCTCTACCTCGGTAGTCTACGGTTTCTACAAATGTGTCAAGCAATGTAGCAGAAAGACTTGGCAGAATTTGTATTGTGTTGCTGACATAAGTTGCCATATTTGTGTTGTGTTGCTTACAAATTGTACAATTTCGAAGTCAGCAGCCACCAGGTATATAAACCCAGCACTCTTCAATTTTAATTCCCACACTCTTTCTTCCCTCAACCACCACCATCTCTTTTCCACACTTCAATACTTTTACACCTCTACACTTCTACACATCCTTACACATCATCATCCACTACTATATATTATTTGTTGTATATCTGGTAAGTCTATGCTTCTTTCTTTGATTCAATTACTAACTTTTCTTAACTTTTCTTTGTAGACTTTGTACTATAGTTGGCAAGTGAGAGTCATGCTTTCTTGTACTTAGTAACTAACTATGATTTGCTTTCATTTGTAGACTTTGTTGGTATTGGTAGTGTACTCTAGTAGTGTAGTAGATTAGTTCATGTATTGTATTTAGCACCAATATATATATCTGATTTCAATATTTTGGAATTGTGTGAAAATAATTGATCTGGAATTGGAACTGATTAGCTCTGGTTAATATCTACTATGAGCAACTATGAGAGCACTATGACAGACTTTCACAGACTATGAGATACTATGGAAAGACTATGAGATTTAGTAACACTATGAGACACTATGATAGTACTATGGTAGTACTGTCTACATGGACCCTCACTATGAGAACTATGAGTGCTATGATTGCTATGGAGTACTGTCCAGTACTATCCAGTAACATCTGGTTTTGCTGATGGTTTTCAATGAGTGCGTCTTATCCCCTTACACTCCTCCTGCCTTCCCCATTCAGCAAAAGCCGCCGCCGCCTCCTCCCGACTTGATCGAGGGCGTCGAGGAACAAGAGATCGAGGAAATTCTTGACTCTCGACTTCGTCGAGATCGTCTCGAATACCTCGTTCACTGGAAGGGGTTCCCGCGCGAGGAACGGGAGTGGAAACTGGCTTCGGAACTCCACCACGCCCGAGAGGCCATCACGGATTTCCATCGCGCTCACCCCGCTAAACCTCGTCCCGCTCCAACCATGCGTCTACGCTTTCGCCCTATCGAAAACTTCACCTCCCCAATTCATGTGCCGGGCTGGCTATATAATTGGGATCGAGGAGTTTTTGAACGCGATACACACTATCATAACCGCCTTGAAGTGGATGATGAAACCTGGTTTGATGCCGTGGAGGAACAACCTAACGATCGCGAAGACGCGATCTTTCGGGGGGGGTAATGTCGGAATCTCTTAGTTCTTGTGGTCCGTGCAGTCCTTCTTTGTCATCATGTATTATATCACCGTCTCGTCACGTCACCTTTCCTTTCTTCCTAACCTTGCGCTTCTCGATTCTAGGTACAGTTATTCTCACTTATCGCTCCATGTATTTAGCCTCTTCTCGATTCTAGCATTCTTTGCGCCGATTGGAAGTCACGCGCCTCGGATCCTGGTGAACCTGACAGGATCGTGTTCGACACAGACATCTGTTTGAATGAATTTCGCCGTCAGCATCGGGCTTCAGGGAGTGATGATAATGCTTGCGAAGTGCATCCGGATGGTGGGTTCAAACGTTCCTCCTTTTGCTAGATAAAGGTTGTAATTGAAGTCGATGACGAAAGTGCTCTCTGGTTTTCCGATCGTCTCAGAGCAAAACTTGGGGAATAACATATTTCATCAGTTCGCGATCGCAGACAACGGATCAAATCAAGCACCTTGGTGAACTCTACGATGAACATGATCGCGTCTCATTTTCGTCGAGCTAACAATTCATTGAGAATCGCAAAAACGTTTCGGATGAAAAGGAAGCTTGACCCTGACATTGGTGACAAGGTTGACTAGGACTAATGGCATTGTGATGATAATATCATGATATACATACACTCTCCCGGGCAAGCCTACTAAGACTCCTGGAACTTCGGGGGAGTTCGGAAAGTCACGCGACATTTGTTAATGTTGTGTTGGTATTTGTACTTATTGTTCAAACAGGATAGGGGCTGGAATTACGAGCCAGAGGGTGGCCTGTCAAGCTAGGTAACGGGCATCTGTCAAAAGGTTCAGAAATGGAGCAATAGAAATGAAGCTCCGTGTTGCGTTTCCACATTGTGGCATAGTTCGCCTCAGTAAGAAGCAACAATCATTGGGCGATCGCGATAAGACGATAAGAGTGAAATCAGTTCCACTCCGTATGAACGAAAAAAAGTTGATGCTACCGCACATGTGATAGATGTTCCAAAGCTACGGACAGAGTCGTTGGACGGCGGAGGGAAAAATGATAAGTCTAGAGATCGGGGTTCATTTGACTCCGGAACCGAGTGGATTTTGAGGGGCAACGGCCGCATCAGCCGTCTCCAGAAGCCTTGTGTATGGAGGCCGGATCAAGGCACGCATCCACAACAAAGCCAATATTTGGCTAGCATTGGCTGGGCTCCACTGTTCAGAAGAAGGGTGCATCGATGTGAAGAACACTCTAAGTAGACCGCTCCAGGGGTGAGCGAGACGGACCGTCCTAAGGCCGACTGTATGATTTATCAGTGAACCGCATCATTGAGATATCTGGAGGGCTACATTGTTTGAACCTAAATCTCATGACATCCGATCTGCCCTGGAGATCAAGTGTGTATAACAGGATCGCAAGGAGCGCGCTATTTGCAGGAGGTGGGAGTATTGATTGACGCCACCACGTCCATCACCCAGATCTGTTGGAACAGACCCCTCCATTTCCTCCGCTTTCTCCAATGGCCTATGCGGGAATGCCATCCAAAGTAAAACAGCCGGTCGGAAGACAGCTATTCCGTCGACATCCAACGCTGCCATAGCCAAGAGCATGGAAAGCGGAAGTTATCAAAATGATTCCAATCACCAACGGGCGCTTCACTTCCCCGGACGAAAAGATTGGAGCCATGCACGGGCGATATATGGGGGGAAGCTACATTCCATCACAGTTTGACCATAGCAGGTCAAAGACATTTACTAGAGCACACTTGCGATCGAAGAATGTGTCCCGCTCTTCCGACGTCCGCGAACTTCAGAAATCATGCAAATCTCCGAGTCAGGCTGACGCAGTGCGCGTGACCCTCTCCATGGTCTCCCACTTGATAGGTATGCGATGACCACATAAGGCGAGGATCCATATTTCCTTTACTTTGCGTGTCCACCGAGGAATCTAGATATTCCACTGGCATACACAACCGGAATGACCAAGAAGATGGTTGCTTCATCGTTTACAATCTGATCATCAGCGGTATCCAATCATCACACGAACGACTCAATACCTGGTGTTTTGATCCATAGACTATGGATATCACTCGTACCAGGTATGCCAGCGTCCCAGTAACTACTACGATGTTCATTTTAAGTTGTGGCAGATAGCTCATCCGAAATCCGGTGTCCACGGGCCCTTGAGTGGACAGCTGTCGGATATTAGTTGGTGTACCTTGCTGAAAAAGAGACCTACTGAGTCGCTACTGAACTTACGATCCGTTTTTCAAGTTCGCCCTTGGGGTTGGATGTGCACTGCAGCACCCACTGGAATGCTGTCCAACCGAGCAAGCAGACATGTCTTCAAGCCCTCAGCTGCGCAGAGAATCACTTCCACCATCGTTGAAGAATTGATTTTTGCTTGCGCCGTTCCGCAGTGGGTTTTAGAAACGAGGTGACCTGGGTAAATTATCGTTGTTCAACTTCGTCTGTTCCCACCACTGAACCTGGGAAATGATGCCGACATAGTTTAACGAGTAATTTTCGTGAAGGACCTAAGTTGGAGCCAGGCTCTGTCACCCCGTCGTGGATCGTGTGAGGGGCGGAAGACAGCACCGCCATGCAAGGGGGTAAATCCACGTTGTGTGGTCGCTTGTGCACGCTGGGGCGAGAGGACAGGGGGAGAATGGGGACTCAGTACTAAGCACGACGATGTCATCGAGTCGAGTCGTCGTCTTCATCGCGCTGGGGCGAGAAGACGGGGCCCGGGGAGAACGGGGACTCGGATGCCAGTGGGGACAGGGGACAGGGGTGGGGAGTTGGAGACGACGATGGTGGGGAGTTAGAGACGACGATGGTGGCGGGGTAAGGATGACGATGTCGTAATCGTCATCTTGTTCTCGTCGTCGTCTTGGTTGTCCTTGTCATTTCGTCTCGTCGGGATGCCACGCCGTTGTACCATCATTGTTTCCGTGTGGGGAGGGAGAGGGGGAGTGCAAGCCTGGGAGTCGACAAAGAGTGAAGGAGTGACAGAGCGGGGTGACAACGTGTGGTAAAAATCATGCGCTCTCGGTGGAATGAGAGCGCATGGCAGTTGCGAGAACTTGCGACACGCCGTCGTCGATGCAGTCGACAATCGTCGTCTACCCCTTCTGCCGGTTCGCCGAGTTCCAATGAGCTACCACTTCGGCACTTCCCGCTCGTCTTCCGGATTGGGAACCCCTTCGCATGACGCATGACCAGATTAATCTGCCGTCCGCCCCTCACACGATCCACGACGGGGTGACGGAGCCTGCACAGTACTAGGCTACATGACTCTTAATTTGAGTCGAGGACTGGCACCAATTCCTCCCTGCACAGTGGTTAATTTTACTACTATAACTAGCAGACTATGCTGCGTTTTGCAGATATCATGAGAGTCCAGTAATACTAGCGCTTCAATGGGACTGATGCTGGCACTGCGCATTGCCGCAATAATCGCAAAACAACTGGTGGATACTCCAGACAAGAACTTGCCAAATTCTAGCCAAGTCCGGACTCCGACCTCTGATGCATGCAATTATTAATCTGGTATCCACTCAGATAAATCGAACTACAGTCCTCAAAGTTCGGTGACTAGTAGCGGCCTATGAGTCGCGTGTTTTCCGAGTACTGGCTGAGCGCTGAGCACTGTTCTCCAACTTGATCGCCGCGCAGGGTCCTAGTAAGAGACAAAAGGGAGGTGGTGATCCATCATGCGGTAATAAGTTCACCGTCAATTACACGATTGGACAGCAGCACGGTGCCAGTGGCAAGTCGGTACTAGCATGATCAATTCGGGTCGAGCATCAATTCCTCCCCCATGCATGGTTATCGCTACAACTTTGGTGACTATGAGTCGAGTGATTTCCGAGTACTAGCTGCGCGTAAATTGAGTGGTACTAACAGGTTCTCCAACGCCGCGCAGGGTCATAAGAGAGAAAAAGGGAGCGACGCATAACGCGGACGTGTGAAGATCCATGACATCCGGTAAGTAATAAGTTCACCGTCGATTGCACGATTGCGCGCATATGGATGACATATGGGCCACGAGAACCAAGTCCGAGTCCCTGACTCCAATCATCGGTCGCCACAAAGACCAAACATATTTATTACATAGCCTTCGGAGTCATATGAGGGATAGATCATGTATTACGGGAAGAACATCGGAGGGGAAGGCACTGTGAAATGGGTTATTACTACGGAAAGAATCAGTCGCTCAGGCTTCTCATATCCTCGTAATACAATTCTGACATACCTCGGCTTCAAAGTTTGTCCTTCTTTCCACGGGGGTGCTTCAGATGTGCTTCGCACAAATGGCGAAAGTAGTTTTTACGCCCCAGTTTTTTCCCGCAGCCCAACCAACCACATGTGACCACCTCAGTATCCTCGATTTCGTTCATATTGTGAACCTCGCCGAAATGCGTAGGCACTTTCAAGCATGAGAGAGGAGCACCGCAAGTCTCCAACGTCATCTCATTCACCCACAGGCAAGGGAATATCGCTTGGCATGAATGGGTCTGTCCATTTGCCTGTTTATTTCTTTGATATTGGGACACACAGAAGAAAAGAATACTGACCGCAGCCGGGATGGGAGTCGTAGAAGGTGGACCTAGAGCGCAACATAGCGAGTGATTGCATGTGTGACTCATGTGTACTCTGATTGCAAAGGAGGTGAAAAAAAGAATAGGCTGTTTTGATGTTTTGAACGGGAGAAAGGACGACAAGTTTTATACCCTTGCATCTAGCTCCATCTCCAGCTCCAGGGGAAGGCTGATGAATGACCGATGGAGGAGGGTAGAGAGGTAGGCAGCCATGGGGATGACCCTGGAGTGCACGTCAACACTACATTAGAGAGCGGGCTTCGAGAAGTGATTAACCTAGGCACTATTCTTCGTGATTGCAACGGAATCAAAAAAAGGCTATTGAGACGTCGAGTTTGGTCCTGATAAGTCAAACCACTTCTCGGATATTATGCTGGCAGCTGCACCCAGGCCCGCCCGTTAGTGGTATGTCTCCAGGGCGTCGCTCCTTGAGAAGACAGATGTCATGAAGGAGGTCGGGGAGAAACAGACCAGACAATGGAGCCAATACTTGTCCCCATTCGGCTGCACGCCAACGTCCTCCAAAGTAATGGAGGAAATTTTGAGAAAGCTATTATTTAAGATAAGCACAGGTTAGCAACTAGCTCCAGGGCGAGGAAGTGAACCCTGTTTGAACGATATCTCACCGGAGTCGTCCAAAAACTACAATGGAAAACTTGAGGGTGATTCGAATTTGATCGAATTTGATGGAGGTGTTGGTAGAAAATCAAGCCTTTTCGCACTCTCCTTATCGCAGTGGTTTTTGGGAGCATAACGTTACCTAACGTTCAGACGCCCGAATCCTCTTTTCACAGCAACAACTAGGTCAGCTGTTTGCCCGCCGATTCCCTTGATCGGTGTCGAATGGTCCAGTAGTAAATGGCCCCTTGAAACAGAACGGTGAATCCAAGGCCATTGGAAGATCAACCTTTTCCCCAGACAAGGCGGAATCAAAACTACTGGGCCTTAGGCCGGGAAACAGGGAAAACAATGACATCCTGTCAGCCTATCGATCTCGGCCTTTGACCAATACCAAGACGATGGGTGTCGACATTGCTGATCAGTTTCGAGAAGCGAACGGCACGCTTTTGTCCACGCAAGACCGAAAGTACAGATATTGCCGTTGGGAAAGCCGTGGGGTCGGGGGAAGCCGCTCGAAGACCTGGTCGTGAGGTACGTTTCTTCATCCTTTGACGATACCCTAGATGCAAGACTTATTATACACGAACCAGTGCTAGGCTGTTTCTCTGAAGAATGGGAGACATCGCGAAAATGGACACGACGTCCCATACGCCCAAGATCATCGAATCCCCCACTGACCAGACGTGCAGTTTGCTTGAACTGGGGCTGGAAGTAGGCTCTACTGAGTCGCTCTCCACCGGCTTAAAAGCACGAGGGAAGGGCCGCAGTCGTGGATTCGGGCAGTTTCCGAGGAAGACATGAAACTCGATGTTGCAGTATACCATGGGATACGCTCAATCACCCCCTTTTGAGCTTGAAGGCTTGAAATTTGGTGAGTTCATCATTACAATCCATGTGCATCTACATCATAAATTGATCGTCAGTGATCGCTAACCATCACACAAACACGAAAAGAAAAGTTCACATGTGGCACTTACTACTTGAATTTTCGACTACAAGTTGTCCTGTGTACCGCCGAAACCGAGCTCCGAGCCCCAGGACGTACTGAGGTGTGCCAGCGTTGTGCCAAATGTTGTAATCATCGCTTATTTTGATGCAGAAATTCTGGATGAACCTCAGGTTGCGGTGCCTGGCACGAGACCTTGAGTGAATGTTGGATGTCAGGTATACTGCATTTTTTCATTGGCGTCCTTGAAGGCCCGACTTTCTTACACCGCTCCATAGTAGAGTCACGGTCGCAGAAAATGAGGCGGACTCAATCAGTTGACAATCCTTTTGAAACGTTGAACGTGCTACCAGCACAGTCGACCGGTTCGAGGAGGTGATTAGAAGGTGCGCTGGCACCGAGGACCGTGGTTACCGACGGAGATTGACCATCGACTCCCCAGGAATCGCGGTGGCGGAGAAGTTTTGAAGTCGAGAGCGGAGCCTGAGGATTCCAGCCTAGAGTTTACACCGTGCAGCCCGTGTTTTATGGCGCAGGTGAAGTTGAAGACGAATCGTACTTCAAGACGCGGCGCATAGTACGCGAGACAGCGGGCCCGATTCCAGCAGTGGCAAGTTAACAGCAGGCTGAGGTTGAAGTAGCGAGTAGTAACACTGGGCGCATCTGAGTCAAAACAACAGTAACTACCACCGGTTCGCTCAGAGTCTGACTCTCTGAGTACCGCTGGGAGCTCAACTCCACTGGCGTCGCCGCGGCGCAACCATTCTGGCGATTGACTATATCGAGTTACCGTGACCGAAAATCTACTACGACTCGATATCGAATGGCCAAGAGCAACAGAAAATCACTCTCGAGAACGAAAGTACTGCACACTTGGACCACCATACTCCAAGACAACACCTCCCTACCACCAGACTGGCCAACGAACCTTGAGGTTTTAGTGGGTATCAAGCTACCTGACGAGATCGGCGGGGATATCGGGTAGTGTCCGTGACAGAGCCCCATTGGCTTACAGCGGTTTTCATAGCGATGCGGAAAACGCGTCTTGCAAAATCGTTCGCTTAGAATTTGCCGATGTCAGGACCCCGAGCTCATCTTAGTGTGTAGATCAGCTCCTACTAGTTACACTATGACTTCAAGTTGTACTGTAGCTTTATCAATTCATAGGCTCCCTTGTGGACACGTGAGGGAGTCATCTTTGCTACTCTGTCATTGAGAATTTGAGATCAACTGCCGACAAAACAAACATGACCTGGAGCCCATTAAGTGTGTTTTATTCGGATTTCACAGGAACATGTAGTATAGCAATTTAAGTAACGAAGATGATGGTCGAGCAAGACATCATGCTGGGCCTCAGGCTTGGGGTCTGAATCATCGCGAGCTTCCGGCACCCGATGAGAATGGCCAGCAATGGCACTACGGGATGCGATCGTTGAGGGTTTCTTCACAATTTTCTGCTGCACAGGAGTCGGAGGGCTGGCAGCACGTTTGGACGAACTCAGCTTTGATGGCACTGGATCAGATGCTACTTCAATTTGAAGACCTGTCACTATTAGGTCGGCGGAGCAATGCAATGCCAAAAAAAATGTCACATTGTCACATTGTCATAATGCTTTTGGGGTCCTATTCTAAGCGGACGATTTGCGAGACGCGTTTTCCGCATCGCTATGAAAACCGCTGTAAGCTTTAACATTTACTGTAAATCTACACCAGTCAATGTGTAGAGGTACGACTTAGATCACGCCGGGAATCATCCAATATTTCACCCTCTGCGAATACTTGTCCCATTCCTCCCTGAAGCGCTCCCGCAGGAACGCGTCCTCATTTCGACAGCGTACGTACCAGAACAGCCCCATCGACACGGGCGCCATTTTCTGCGTGAAGACCAAGTACCAGCCAAGCATCGTCCCGGCAGACCCGGCCCAGCCAGAGCACTGCAAAAACGAGCCCGGGCCTGTGTTAACGAGCATTATGCCCACCGCGCTGAACAGGGCGGCCAGGTAGCTTGGATGTCGTACGATTGCATACGGACCCGTCATGACGAGGGTGTGGTTTTTGCGCAAGGCCAGCTCGTATGTAAAGTGGCGCCCGAGGGTACGAAAGCACCACATACGACCGAGGCCGCCAATGATGGTGAGGACAGACCCGGCTATCAAGTAGCGATCAACGCGCGAGCTCGGGAGCTGGTGGCCCGAGAGAACCAGTTGAGAGAGTATGTTGGAGGAGAGTTGGGAGGGGTAACAGGCTGCGAGCAAGACGGTCATCTCAGCGATGCAGGGAAGGATTGCAGACGCCTAACGACATCGGGTGGTGGGGATTAGCTTCTGATTTTCCAAGGTGAGGAAGTCATAATACCCTAAACACGGCGAGCGGGGCAATGGATGGCCACGCGTGCTCCAAAAAGAGTCCCTTTACATGCTCGGACTTGTCAGGAGGGGGATTAGGTGGGGTGAAAGATGCATTGAAAGACAAAACAGATGCGAAGAGAAGAAAGATCTTGGCGGTGAGCGACATAGGCAAAAGCTTGTGACGAGGACGACTGAGGTATGGATTTTACGGCAGAATCCGGTTTCAGTCTTCTATTTAACAGCAACTTGAAACCGATTTGGTACTATTTTCCCATAATTTTTACGACAATCCACGATCGTCGATCAGGCCCCGAAAAGCTGTAAGTACCGTTTTTCCCAAGCACTGTGGGTGACTGCATGTTGGAAATCTCTACCTGTTGTAATCCCAAGCTGCTTTATCTGCGTCCCAAACGGAGATATCCTCCTTCTCGAACGTGAAATGCAGTAGCACTTCTTTGATCTTGCGCCCGCGTCAACTTTGACCGTTTCTTCATTGAAGAAAGCTGCATGGAGGCCATCGAACCAGTCTTTGGCAGTGCTACTACAGTTGGAAGGAAGCGTCGTTGCTGGAGCCTACGAGTTTCACAGGCCGAGCAGAAATCGCGGGATTCCGTCGTCGCTTTGGAACAGAGGTGCAGCCTGAGGGTGGGGTGCTTCCATGGCCGCTAAAAATAACGGTGAGTAGGTCGTGTGGATGCTGGTCAGCGTTAGCAACTGATGCCTTGCTTGTAGCCATAGTAATCGATTGGCCAGGAAGCTGCTACTACCAGAAGGGAGCCCCGAACCTGTGGAGAAATGTCGCAGAAATAGTTGCAGCAGTAATTGTATCTTGTGGAAAAGAATGGGTCAAGAAACTAGGGGGTGAAATTGTGCGTCATCGCGAGATTGAAGAGATGAATCGGAAATGATCCATAGATCCGAGCCTGAGAGGCGCCAAACTCAAAGCGACACGATGACAATGCGCAAATGACTATACACAGCGAAACTTCTAGCTAGTGATGCGCGTAGTTGCACTTGGGTTGGGCTTGAACGCAAAAGCGTTCAAAATATCGACGAAGCTGTGGTTACTTACAGAGTTGCAGCAACATCTAACATCAAGGTTTACAGCGTCTCGACAATGAAACGCAAATTGACTCAAAAAAAGTTTACAGACAGGGTAAAGATTGCGTCGAGCAGCACAAGAATACATCGTAAACCCAGATATCAGAAAGCTATATCGAAAGAGTATAAAGTCGCATTCCAGTGTCCAACCTCCAGAAATATGTATCTTATCGAGGCAGGCGTACGCGTACAATGCGCATCGATTTTGCCTGCTCGCGATGATACCCTCACTGGGCAGCTAGATCGCGGGCTTCCGTCAGTTCCTTATGCAGATCCAGAGACAATCACAGTCCTACTCTTTTCCAAGCAGAAGAGCAGACTTTTCTCTGGCGGAGCAGCTGAGGCAGTGGGCTTGGAACGTTTTTGCAGAGCCAGCCGTACCAGCGTCGCCGAGTTATTGGATCCGGTCTTCTGCAGATACGTTTCTTGAAAGAAATCAAGGAACAGGATCAGATAGCTGAAGACGATCCCAGCACCGGTAATGGCCGCGGTGGGGGTACCGGCACAGTTCCCAAAGTGAGGGAGATGGCGAGGGAACCAATTATACCCGGCGTACTGATAAGCTGCAAACGATGTCATAGTTGATCAACAGAACGAAAGACGCAATTTGACATGGGATACTCACTACTAAAGGCCGCTGCTGCCAGGATGACCACGAATTGGCCGATCTGCAATGACGTGAGATATTTCTTCCACTGGATTATATGTTAGCGTGAACCACGATCCGACATAATCGATGTACCCATATTTTGGCGCCTCCGGTGGTGGCGTAGTAGTAATAATCTTCAAGTTGCTGATCAGAGTGGGGCACATCTCTAAAAAAGGGCCTCCAACGCACACATTAACACGTGAACACCGAGGTTGAGGAATGCCGCGACCCAGCACTGCAAGGAGTTCAAGCTCTCACCCGAGGTACGCAACATTGAACACCTAATACGTACAACCGTTGCTCGATTATTCAATTGTACAAACGCCAGAACGGCTGTGGCCGCATGGTGATATACATGTAAGAACACTTTGGGGTCGATCGGTCAGAGTAATTCATTTGGTGGGATAAATGCAGATTTAATACGCACGCAAAGGTTTCTTCTTCAGAACCAGGAAGACCGTATCAATGAACTCGTAGTACTTGAAGTAATAGTTCAGTGTCATGTAAAATTCCAGCCTCTGTAATCACGACGCATGAGCTAAACTGGTAGTCAAATGATAGTATCCATATGATAGAACGCTCACCTGTGTGTAAGCTTCACGGGCACATAGCGAGCCGTAGGTGCCTATTTCGGGCTTCAGCCAATTAGAGAAGACTTCTTCACCAATGAGCGCCATGAGGATGAAGCTCCCAACACACAAAATTAGATTGTGTGCTCGGCACAGGGTGGTCAACTTTAAAGGCGTTTTGTCCTTCATGGTTTTGCGAGTACCAAATAAGACCACAAAATATGTCACGATCATGCTGACGACTGCAGGCCACGTCGAGAACGGCGTCTTGCCTGGTATATAGGAAGTAAGGTGGGATGGAATGCGTTCCGCAGCCACATAGGAAAGGATGAAGTCAGCCAAGTAAGGCATTGTGAATCACAGGGCGCGATGGGGGACTCCGGGGGAGTTCATGCAGCGTACTACTTATTAGTAACTAACTTGGCTTGAAACGTAATTGCTTGACGTCTATTTCATTGGTCTTTTAGGCCCGGATCCAAGCAGCTGAAATGAACGCTTCACTTTGACAGGTTACGTGTCCCGAATCGCAGCCCTGTGATTGGTGGAGATGCCGTCAACCCTTCCAAGGTCTAATCCAAATGCGGAGTGTCCCAGACAACTGACTTATAGCAGTGCCGCCGGATCGAGATTTGAACGTTTTCAATTTGACATGTCCGAATCACAGCCTTTTGATTGGTGGAAATTTTGCGGCATCTATTCCAGGTTCTAGCTTCGGATCGTCCGAAATGAACAAATCCACGAGTGGCTGAGAGAGGAAAGGCAATGGGATGAATTTCCAAGGACACAATTTACAAGTGCAAATCCGAAACCTGGAATTTATCTGTATAAGAATAACTAAGTCAGACTCGGATCAGTTATCTGTCGGCATGGATTTAAAATTTAGCCGTAGTATTTATGCTTTGGAATTATGAGTGACGGAACTACTATGTAATATCATACTAATATGACGTGGGCAGCAGCGTGTTCTCGACATGGTACAGTTTATATCTCAACCTGTTTCGCAAATATATGTATATATGATATGTAGATTTGAAGTGATGCGCGATCTGTTACATGTCTGGACAGTGTATTGGGACATGTATGATTAAGAGCAGACTCATCAGGGAAAAGTGAGAGATACTGTACATCATGTCAGACATATTCCTTGAATACTGCCATACGTCTGTGTACTAATCTGCTCATCGGCACCACTTCACTGGGGTTGGCACAACTTCCTAGTCAGATCATGAACGTGAACAACGATGACTGGATTAATTACGAGACTGGGTATATACACAAAAACGAATACAAATATAACTGCAGCCGACGAAAGAACGAAATTCGAAAGGTGCTAGTTGATCGCAAGAAAGTTGGCTCCAAATCTAAGTCGATGGCTCGTTATAGCAAGCGACGCGCAAACGCTGACTAGGCGGAACGACCCGCTCATCCAATCCATGGGGAGCGCCCCCGAACAAAATGGCGACTCTCTTCATGGCAAGCAGCTGCGCACAAGCGAGTCAAGATCAAACTAATGCCCGGCAATAATGGAATTCAAGAAGAGCTTACATTGTGCGCTGCATTGCTATGATCGTAGATACCACCAAAGAACGCCGGGGTGGCATCTTTTCCCACGTTCTTCTTCAGCAGATGGGGTCCTCCGGGATGCTTGTCGAAGAAGTCGCTGACGTCGTGGATATATCCCGCGATGCAGATCAATGCCCGGGAATCTGCTTGTCGTTGATCTAAAAAGTAGATGAGCAGGAGCGGCTTAGAAAAAGTCAGACAAATCTTACAGTCTTCCCAGGTGATGACCGGTAAATCCGGCTTCTCAGATGGCCAGGATAACGCTTCTTGTTTCTGGCGAAGGCGCTTGAGTTGGATGGTCAACTCGCCTTTCTGTACTTCGTTATCTGCGAACTTCTGCAAATGTACACATCAAGACAGTACAAACGCCGAGAGACTCTCCTCACCTTGAGATGGGTCGCGAGGCCAAGCTTTTCACACGACCATAGGAACCATTTGGTCGGATCGTACTGATACCATTTGTAGCCATTGCGGTAATCCATCGGAAATTGGTGGTGGAAGTTGTGGTAGCCTTCTCCCATAGTGATGAGTGAAGTAAGTCCGTAATCGGTGGGTGTGAGCTTGTCGTCGTAAGGTTTGTCTCCAAGCCAATGGCACAGTGAATTGACACAAAATGTAGACTTTGAGTTCATCAGATTCGTTGTCAGGCGTCCAAGAGGAAGAACACTGACATGCTGTACGAATACGAGACGAAGCAAACCAGACCACACGAATCCACCTTTCCAATCTCCCCATCCGTACCCCGCCACTATGGTAGGCACGACGAAACCCATGATAAGGGCGAGAAGGAGATAGTACTTGTGTTGCCATTTGACGACTGGATTCGACCGCAAGTCACTGAGATCAGCATGGCCTGGCCTTTGCCTCTTGAAAATCATCCATCCGACGTGAGCGTAAAATGGACCCTTACGGGCATCATAAGGATCGAGATCTGTGTCAGTGTACCGATGATGGGCACGGTGGGCCCTAGCCCACCGTATAACAGAACCTTCGAGTACACCGGCACCAAGAATGGCGAGAATGACCTCTAATGTCCTAGTGGCCTTGTAGGCGCGGTGGGACCAAAGCCGGTGATATCCAGCAGTTATTCCTTGGAGGATATTCAACAACTTGCTCTCCACACGAAGAAGCAACGCACCAAGACCGGTAAGGTGACCGTAAACCACAGACCAGACGACGGTATTGAGCTGCAGGGGTGTGTTCCAAGCACCGATGAGGCCAAGTGTTGGTGGAACGATCAGGATGGAAGTTTGCAACCAGTGTAGTCTTCTGTACCAGTTGCCCCGAGTAATTGGCGGAAGTACTGGTTGATGCCTGAGAGTGTATGACACGAAATTTTCTGGAACGTTATCAGAAGGTATATCATCTCCGTTTTCTATAAACGCAGGTTCATGCGCCTTGGTAGCCATCGGAGATGAAGCACAAACAAGAGGGGGAGTGGTTTATGACTGCTAAGAACTGCCTCACCTCATTTCACTGAGTGCGGAAGACGGTAACCGGAGTGCAACTTGAAATACATATTATGTACAGCTACTTGGTTTTTGCCGGGTTATAACTCGGCTACATCCAGCTGATTGGAATTTGGAATTGAAGCTTCCAGCCTAGAAGTTGCCAGTCATAAGTATGTGAAATATTGAGTTTTGCGTGTTGGCGCGAAGCGGTTCGACTCCGACGGATGCGACCAACCAATGGTGTTCGGCTCAGCCACTCATTTTGGCATTTCCATCCAGTGCTAGTACCACTTAGTACACCTCGGTTAAGTTACGGTCTTTCCGCACTCAGTGGGCAAGGTCCTGCAATCAGAGCGAATGCGAGCGGAAATTACGGGTCCTTTGCAGTACTAGGTAAGCGCAGAATTGTCAGAACCACGCAAGCAGTCATAAACTACTCGTATTTCGTTCTTGCGTCGGTTGCGGCTATGTTTATGTTTGTACATTCAGTCTCGTAGTTATCGTTGTTCACATCCATAATCTGAGTGGGAAGTTTGTGCCAACCCCCATGAGGATGACGGGGCCCCATTACTAAACATGAGTGGTGCTGCTGCACTGCTGCATTGATGATCAGACGTACTACTACACAGACGCTATGATAGGCACGGCCCGGGCATCTCAAATTTTTATTTGTTCTCATTCATGCATGTCCCAATACAGTCTCCTGCATGGATGTAACAGATCGTATATCACCTCATATTTTGCTTGCGATAGAAGCTGAGATTTGGAATGTAGCACGCTACTAACCATGTAATTACGTAACAATGCCCGTCACTCATCATTCCAGTCAACTGCTGCTCCGCCCCCAAGCGGCACTACTGACTCCGACTCGTAGAGCAGAAATTGTTCCTGGACGAGAAACCGGGCTTCTGCTGATCTGGGCTTGATCGAACACTTGAACGGCGCCTGATGACTGTAGTGCGAAGGGGAGAGGCGGTGGTCAGCACGACCACTTGAACAAAATGAAAGGTTTGTTTACGAACACGATCGTCTCTCCTACTATTTCATGCTCGGGGGTGATTTCCGCCCCGTTTTCGACGTACTTTGAGATGTCGAACACGGCAAGCGCTTGGGCGCACATGAGCCAGACGGTCGAGCTTCCCAAAAAATAGCCTGATTGAAGGGAACGACGGGTCAGATTTGCGTCGAACTTGGAGACAAAAACAAGGCGGGCTAGATCAATTACCTGGGCATTTTCTTCGCGCGGAAATTACGCATGTCAATGACAATTTCCTACCATGACGTTGAGGTAAACTCTCACCGCCGTCCGAAGCCAAAACATGCGTTCCCAGGGTGTGGTTCCGAGCTCTCCCCCAAGAATCGCTCGGGTTTGAACTCTAATGGATCCTGGAACGTCCTTTCATCACGAAGTATGGCCCTAACAGAATCAATAACGTAAGGCTCAGAAAGCAGGGGGACTCGTGGATGCCATTTACTCACCAGATGTTCACCATAACGTAGGAACCTGCAGGGATCAAATACCCGTCGTACATCTCATCGACTCTCGTACACCGCATCGCTATAAAGGCTCGTATGAAAAACGAGATGCGGTCAACGACGAAGGCACTGACTTAGGGGGGCAGGCGTATGCCAACGCAACAGTTCCG
>JBBPOS010000553.1:0-18574 GCA_038091575.1 Leccinum subgranulosum
CCACTTCGCTGGGTGAAACCCACGGCCGGGATTGCGCAGTGAATTTGTCCGTCGTATTGGCCAATTCGATGACGATAGGGAGGGTAAGGGATGCAGTGAGGCAATCACGACAATGACAGCGATAGCAGCAAGCAGCAGCGACTACGCAGCGCACAAGAAAGTGTGCGTTGCGCGATCGCTTCTGCACGCTGGGGTAGCGAACCCAATAAACTCGAAATCTTACCGAAGGAGTCCATACGGGACGTCGATACCAGACGCGGCGTAGCCTATCCAAAACGAGCCGCGGTACAAGACCTGTGAAACAAGAAAAAAACTAACATTAGCGAGGCCCAACGTAAAGTGACAGTAGAGTGGTCGATCGCGATCGAGAGCGGTGCGACGCGGCTGTGCGTACTTGGTACAGCCGGCAGCTAACGTAGCGTAAACTGGGATAGACTGCCGTTTAAGAATTGTTCGATCCAGTGGTCGAATCAGATCGCGTTCGATGTACCCGCGCAGCGCAGATCCTTCGTCTGTACGGCAATGTGATACGCGTAATGCTCGACGCTGTGTTCACAGTAGGTGGTGTATTGCATCCACGTAGTTCACTGGACCAAGGGCACTTCAGAACTCGGAGTTGGGTATAGCTATGAAGGAGATTCATGCTCAGATGCTCAGATGGCTCTATGTGAGTTGAGGAGCAGTCGAACACACGCAAGGGCGTCACAGAAGATTCGAGTGCGTTCAGAATAGTGTTCTGCAGGGAAGTAGAAGATGGCAAGGTGGCGCGTAGTACGCATATGCGCGCTGGGTATAGTCAAGACCCGGGGACTGTGTCATGCTGATCATTAATATCGACAACCAAAAAACAGAATACGATGAGATACGTTAAAAATCTGATAGCATGTCTTTTACACCCAGCCAGTAGTCACTGTCTGTCCGCTTGCTAATCTCACCCTTGGTTAACCATGCAAAGTCTCGGTATCGATCTGGGTCTGGGCGAACTTGCCCTGCAAGAATATGGGCTTTGTAAAAAAAGACAACGTCCTACGCAGGACCGGTTAGTATATAAATTTTCATGACGGGGGTAAAATTCACGTCTTGGGTGCTCTGTTTAGGAGGATGGTAGACGCCTATTGGGTTCCGACCCACTATCCAGGTATCCATATGGCGTCCACACTCTGTATCAAGTCTTTGATGTGCAGCCTTGGAAATTGTCTAAATATGTTCAACTAGCCACGTCTCAGCGACACTCACCACGTGTAAAAATTCGCCCTTTTCTACGTCGCCTTGTGGAAACCGCCATACGTCCTTGTCGTCCTCTCGCGTTTTGAGTATGAGATAGAGATTGCGCTGACCCCTCCTGTTGAGGTCCTTGAGATCGTTGGACTCGTCTGCTTTGTGGATGCGCGGCATGGACTCGTCCACTTCGTCCTTCATGGCTATTTCCATGAGCTCGGTCGCCTCGTTGCGTTCCTCAGAGGGATCCATGCCAAACGGTGCGCCGAACGCCCTGCGCTCGCGTCTTTTCTCCTCGATATTGAATCGCGTCTCGAGTGGCGAGCCTTGCTTGAAGTAGAACTCGGTTGGGATGGGGTTGCGCAGGGCGCGGTGTATGCGGGCTTGGTAGGCATAGAACGCTTTTTCAAAGGGCGTCGGGGTGCGGGTAAGGAGCGGCGAGCGGTTGAGGATGACGGCGGCGTGCAAGTTTGGGCGCGTGCGGGTGCTCGACGTCGCCTCTGTCGCAAAGGCACGTCTGCAAAGTCGAGGAGCGAACATGAGTGTTTTGTGAGTACCCCCCGTGAGAAACTTGCGCTTTGCTCGTCATGTCGGTCTCGCTCGTGTCTAATGCATACCTCGACGAGAACTCGGCAAAGATCAGGTCGAAACCCGTTCCATGGGAGGTGCGATCTGACCTTTTATTCGATCTTCGCAGCTCACCTCGTCGGCCAGGGATACCAGCGTGCCGGACTCGTCACCTCCGAAGAGCTCGTCCTCATCAAAAAGGTAGACAGACAACCCAGGGCAAAGGTCGAGTCTATTCTCGTCTCAGATGGCCAGACATACGCGCTACTCTATCTCCGTCTGCTCAAGAAGCTTCAGAGAGTCGATACCATGCAGTGTCTCCTCGTCCTGATCGCAGACGCGCTCTTGGGTGTGTTGCGCATGTTTGCTTTCGGATCACAATCAATTCAATGATGTAAACTGGTAGATCACGACGAAAGGATAGCGCTGTTCGCCAGGACTGTACAGTCGGATCCCGACCTGCCTTACTTGCCGCTGCTAAGGTACCTCTTTCTCTTGTCTGGTCCATAGACAGCATTTTATGTGACATACAGGACTCTGGAAGCACAAGATGAATTCGTGCAGCTTAAGTCTGCACAGATTCTCACCATACTCCTCAGCTCCGAGTCCACCCCACTTCAGCACCAACACCTGCAACCTTTCCTGAGGGTCCTCGCGTCTCTCATTCAGGGCCAATCATCAAACAAGCGTGAAGTCGCAGTACAATGTCTCGAAGCCTTGTTAGCCCGCCCAGATTGCCGACGAGCAGTCTGGGCCATCCCCGGTATCATCGCTGGGTATGTCCTACTCCTTTTGTTTTATCTACCAGGGTTCCAACTTTCTCGTGCAGGCTGGTAGAAATCCTTTGCCAAAAGCCCACCCCTCAGATGAGCTACCAAGTCATATTCTGCTTGTGGCTTTTGACGTTCGAGCAAGACGTCGCCGCCCAAATCAACAAGTCAGTGCCTTTACTTTCTTCACGCCAACGGTGATCACTAAACAATTTCGCAGGAAATTCGACATCATACCCCTCTTGATCTCGGTTGCTCAGGCTGCAGCGAAAGAGAAGGTCATTCGCGTGATCGTCGCTACGTTCCGAGTATTTAGCATTCCCATTGCTTGCTCTTCATCCCTCACGCTCCTTTACCACCAGAATTTGATTACGAAAGCTCCCTCTGCTAATTTGCCAGCCATACTGGTCGCGCAATTACTGCCGTTCTCCAAGAACCTCTCCGCTCGTAAATTCTCTGACGAAGATATTCTGGAAGACGTCCAGTTTGTCCGAGACGAGCTAGAACGCAACTTTGACAGCTTGACGTGGGTGTCGTGGTGATATACATGTTTCCGGGCTTGCTGACGTGGACTCAAGGACTTACGATGAATATATCTCTGAGTTGGCATCCGGTCATCTGTCCTGGACGCCTGTGCACGAGTCAGACGACTTTTGGCGGGAAAATGCTTCCAAGTTGAATGAGAAGGATTATGAACAGCTCAAGTTGGTGTTTCACCACACATCGCATGCTTGGAGATTAATCTAGCTTCTGCCCAGAATCCTCATCCGCCTACTGAATACGGAGGACCCCCTCGTACTCGCCGTGGCAGTGCACGATCTTGGACAATATGTCAAACATTATGAACGAGGGAAGAAGTGAGTTATTCCCCTGTGGACCAGCTTCACCAAATCAACCTTGTATTGCCAGAGTCATTACAGACTTGGGAGCCAAGGCACGAGCCATGGAACTCATGACGCACCCAAACCCGGACGTGCGCTACCATGCACTCATATCCGTCCACCAGCTCGTCAGTCACCCATGGGTCACTGCATGACTGCTGGGTGTTGAGGTCACGAGCTTGGGTAACATACAATAGCGAAACATTCGTAGAACAAATAATGGTTGTTGTCACGGCTGGATCCATACCTCTGCGATGACATCCAGCTCCTCCAACGTACGTGGTTCCTTGGCAGCAAGATATGTATCCGTCTCTGTATCTGCGTCCGAGAGATGATCAATGACCAGAATAAGTCGAAGTCCGCCTGCATACACGAAGCCTGTGCGAAGTGGTAGGAAGGTAAGTTCGAACGTTTGGCTTGCTTCGACGCGGGCCGCGTCACCCTTTGGAACGTCGGGTTGGGTGAGGTCGAAGGGATCCAACGGAACGGTGGATGAGCCAAGGAACGAGCATCCACGGAGTTTTGCATTCCTACTTTCGTCCAGCGTCTCGAAATAAGGTGGTGGCAGCGATTGCAGTGGGTCCCCTTCGGTAGCAACCAATTTTTCAGGCGACGACACAAGCGTCACATTGCTTGCGACGTTGTCCGGTGCCTGAGTCGAGGTCGTCAAGGACGTGAGAGAAAAAGAGCGGGATGGTGTCGGACTTACCATAGGTGTCTCTGACGAGCTCTGGCCCAATACCCGCCGTGGCACGAGATGTTGCACGACGAAGCGGACTCGACGCAGTCGACCTCGCGGGAGCATGGCCGCGACGCTGAGCCTGAGTGCGAGCGTGAAGGGTTTCCCCACCCGGACCCCGTCTCCAGCGCGTCGCACAACGACGAGATCGACGTCCAGATCTGAAAGTGGTTCAGGGATGACGAGTGGTTGTGGTTGTGGCTGGGAACCTGGTGCGGGGGAAAGGGGACGCGGGACGGAGGTTGGAGTTCCTCCGGGTTGGGGTCGGGGACGAAAGGGAGAGCCTGGTCTAATTGTACCCGGGGGCGGTGAGTTGGGTCGAGATGATGGGAGCTGGGGGGAGCGAGGCCTGGATGGACTGGGGGGGCCACCTTGCGGTGCACGTTGAAGGTAGGACGGGATGGCGCTAGGGGGCTGCGATGGTATCGGTGGTGGTTGTGTCGGACCCTGGATTCTGCGCGAGAGCATCTATAGGCGCATAGAGAGACGAGTAACCTTGTATGTCAGCGTAGGGAGCAAGAACTATGGCAGGAAACATCTCTCACAGAGGTCAAGAGACGTCCTGGTTCACCAAATTTGGAGCGCCATGAGATATCGAGTCGGCCGAGGGGAATGACAGTCCCAGGCGGATGTGTTATCGGAAAGATGGATATGTTGCTGGGCGAGAGAACGTAGATATATTGTCGAGTGACCTGAGGTTGCATGAGTGCCATCGAACCGGAAAATAATTGTTTCTGGGTCTGTAAGCCGTCGTCTGAGGGACTAGGCGTGGAGAGGCGGTTGGCGTCCAACGCCTGCCAGCCCTCTGCACATTCGAATTCCATCCGATCGAACCACATGGTTTCTTGGGTCGTGTTTTGGACGTGAACTTCGAGAAATACTTTTTCGCGTTCCAGGGGGTCGATAAGGGCAGAAGGGGATTTCGGGGCGTGGACTTTTGTCTTGACTGACAAGGGGTTAGTGACCTGACCGTTCCGCGTCGTCGTCATGAGATCCAATACATGTTCCCAATGGGTACACAGAAAAACGCACCGAGAACTTGTAAAACTTGCGAAAACTCTGCATGCTCGGATCGTCGGAGCCCTCCACCGGACTAGGCGCATAAGGATACCCAGGTGGAAGCCGATACGTGACCGTACACGCCAACACGTGTTGTCCGAGATCCTTCACCTCATGGTGAACGACGTGCTCGAGGCCGTCTCCCGCCGTGAGCGTGCGGTCCGCGCCACCGAGCTCACACAAGAGTAACTTGGAGTTCGCAGTCTGCATATCGAGGCGGACATGAACGCCTTGTACCGCGGCGTGCGTTTCGTTGTTGACAGAGATGCAGCAGGAAAACATTTCTCCAAGCTGAATGGCACCGAATGCAGATGGGAGGGTGAGGAATTCGGAGACATGAGTGAGGTCGCGAAGGGTCTTGGGGTGACCGAGGAGCGGTGTCGTGCCTTGCAGGGAAAGTATTGACGCAGTAGAGTGAGCAGAGAAAGATGGAGAACTGGAATAAAAAGGTTCCCAAGCAGCCGCGAGTCCGGGCCGCTATCAACAGCGATGGTTATCGTTCGTGCCGTGGGGAACTCGGCGGAAGAGAGCACGCACAGATACCCGCATCACCTTCAACGATAGAAGATGACCTTGTCCATCAGCACTCGTCATGTTTAAAAAAGCTTGCTGATATTGTTGAGCGTCTCGCACGGAAAGTGATCGACACGAGTCTCTGGCGTTATTTGTCCGTGTTACATTTCAAAGCCTGGCGACTGTAACTCCCACGAAGTGGAGGGAAGTTTTGTCGGGCGCAAATGTCATAGTCGCGCTCAGACTGCAAATCGCCTTCCTAGTTGCCCTCTACGAAACCTGAGCCTTACGCATACGCATCCCGGTGAGCGGACAAACAGCACCGAGGATTGAACAAACCAACATTGTAATTGGGGATCCGACGGGCGCTGTCTAGGACCTTCGATCGCATCTAGAGATATTAATAGCTGTACCCTAACGTCCCGGGTCTTGCAGGAACAGTCCAACCAGTACTAGTGCGTTCCACCTCACTATCTTCTGAGTTAGAATCCTAGCCTGACGGCGCTCTCGTGACTAGGAAGCCGATGCGGGTAGGCAATCATTAATGCACAATCAGCGAGCTCGGCTACGTGCCAACATTGGCGGGAAAGCCTGAACATTGAACGATGACTCTGGGTCGGATTGGGGCTGGTGAAATGAGGATATGGTGTGATTGTCGCAGAAGATTTTCCAATCCCTGCAAGTATTGCCCGCGGCGCCGGTCCGTCGAAACATGTCTGTTAAACAGTAAACTTACTAGTATGTTTTGATTTTTTTGCTCACCGCGGCACAGCTTAGTAGACTGCCATCAGGTGCACGGCAGAGGTACTAAGAGAGAATTGAAGCGGCAGCCACTGCCTCTCACTTGTACATGGTTCGAGTGAGACCTTGCTCTTCTGTCCAAACGGTGTCTCGCGCTTCAACAAACGCGGCCCCGAGATCTCTGTGATATAATAAATGCCAACCCTCGCCAGCGTTATTGTGAGGTGAGGTACGAACGGTATTTTAACTGAGGGTGGGTTACGCGACTACCTCCCACTGCCCTCGGCGCGCACCCGGATGAACTCTCTTTTCAACGACGAGTTCAAGGACAAGGTAACCAGGTTCGTTGCCGAGGACTGCGTCGTGTACAACGTCAAGGTCAAGGAAGAAACAAATGGTGACGCCACCCTCGCCATCTATCGTTCCCCACCCAGATCCGACCCCTCCATGGTCCGCACCACCTCCACTATCAGCCCGATTCCTAGCTCAACCACTCCCCCGCCAACCTCATTCCCTCGCTCTCATCATCATCAGCGGTAGATTCCTAAAACAAAAGAAAATTGTCTCGGAAGGCTTTGTGAATAGCCGCCGATGGTAGATGTGGGCTGAGAGTCGAGACAAAGCGTGTCAGACTTGCAATATATTGTGTCTGTGTGGACACTGAACAGGCCACTTTCTTCGAATGGACGTTTTGGCCGTGGTGGGTTCCACGGACACGGTTGGGCCCGTCGTGAGTGCTTCAGTTGTTAGCTTCCTCAGGGAATATTTCGTACATCCAAACAAAGCTGATGATAGTGTAGTCTGGAAATTAATCAGTATTCCCATTTTCCACACATCAAAGAGCCTCGTCGCTGACTTGGTCCGTGTTTGCTCGTGCACGTTAAACCGATGAGCTCATAACCCATCATATCATGGACAGTCAGTTTACATATTGGCATGCCAACGTGATAGATGATGATCGGCACAAGGCTGAATATGTGAAACATATCAGCGTAACTCGGGACGGCAAGCCGAAGTGTGGATGACTACCGATCGAGTACGAACAATTAATATCCAAATGGATTCTTTTTTTCCTTCTTTTGTCAAAGCTCTTTATTTTTGTTGTGGTGGTGGTCAACGGTGTGGAGGTGTCAATGCTTTGGCAGTGGGGCCCAAGGTATAAATTTGCCGACTTGATATCGATCCACTTACAACATCCTCCCCTGCTCTAGATCTTCCATATCGCCTTAGCTTCGTTAGCCATCGACTCCCCCTCTCATAACTCCAAACCATGCATCATGCACTTGAAATACCGGAAATCCTGCTTAACATCTTCAAATATGTCTTCCGTCCACCCTCGCACCACTCAGTCTTCAATTGAAAGCCATACACCAAT
This sequence comes from Leccinum subgranulosum, assembly GCA_038091575.1. Classification (NCBI taxonomy): domain Eukaryota; kingdom Fungi; phylum Basidiomycota; class Agaricomycetes; order Boletales; family Boletaceae; genus Leccinum; species Leccinum subgranulosum. The sequence continues at coordinate 7,864 of JBBPOS010000553.1, forward strand.
AATAATTCCGACATGGTTGCTTTAGCAAGGACATGTCGCGCGTTTCAGCAATCGGCCTTGGATATCCTCTGGTCAGAGTTGAGAAACCTGTCTGCCGTAACGCAGTGCATTCCACATGAATTCTATGAAAAATCATGGTTGAGTCCGCTCCCATCTGTCAATTTACTGCAGATAGTGATCGCCTTTCGTCTCAGTTTCAACAGCACAACATGTTCTATAGAGCTCTAACCCAAGAAGAATGGACAATCCTCCGAAGTTACACGCAGAGAATCCGCCTGGTTACAGACGATAGGGGATTTGCTCCGCAGTCCGTGCCGAAAAACATATTCGGGCAGGATCTACTCTTTCCCAATCTCCGGGAGTTGAATTTATTTCTCATCGTTGGAATTTCGGCTTGGCTACACCATCAGCACATCGCATCTTTGGATTCCATTAGCATCACGACCTTCGAAATGCCAGGAGAGCCACGCTCCATTCGGGACTATATCGCGCGGATGTCCGAATTATATCCGAACCTGACCAAGATTACTCTAAAGGGCAGTGGAATCGACATCTGGTCCAAGCCCCGTCCAAGCACTAGCAATGTATCTACCTGGCCATGGAGATACCTTCGAGTCCTGCACTGTCCCAATTTCAAACTGGAGACGGACGATCTGAGACATCTCTCTCGGCTACCTTCCTTGATAACGCTCGCCTTTGCACTGAGCAATGCGGAAAACATTGTCGCTGCTCTCGGTTCAGAACACTCGGTCCTCGCATTCCGGCACTTGAAGGACTTGCTGTTCTACCACTGTCGATCTTTGAAATTAGCCTCAAAGCTCCTTGGCCAAGTCGAACTTCCTGCCGTCAAGCGACTCGTTGTACATGCCAACGAGTGTCTCTCCAAGAACATTGGACCGTTTTTTTCAGCCGTTCAGGCAACTTGTAAAAACCATCCCCATGGTTCCATCAATATCCTGCAATCAATTTGTCTTGCCGACGTCAGTATCTTGCATATAGCTGAAAATTGGTACACCAGTGGAGTCTTGCTTGCCAGTGGTCAGTCTGACATGCAAACTCGTAACTGGGCCTCGGAACGCAGTCTTACCTTCGAGGACCTGCGGCCAATCACGGTGTTCACCAACATCCGTCATGTAGAACTCGATGTTCTGGCTCATATACACCTTACTGATGACGCACTCGTGGAGCTGGCATCGGCATGGCCTTTCCTGGAATGCCTCTCTATCAATGAGACAACAGGTTGGAACCGTCCTGGGTTGGTTTATGGGTTGATCACACTGGACGGTCTACAGCAGCTTCTTCTGAAATGCCCGCTACTCAATTACGTTGGCCTCGTCATCCGCACGTCCAACAGCACTACCGAAGCAGCAGCTCAGCCAATAGCTACCACGGACTTGGACTCCAGGTTAAAAAAGTTGCCAGGAAATTTCTACATCAACGTGATGGACTCCATCATCGAGGAACGGGATATTCCGGCCGTTGCCACCTTTTTCGCTCGTGTCGTGGGGCCGTATGACGACTTCAAATTGAAGGCTTGGAGTCCTTTGATTTGTCTGTTTTACTCGGACAGAGCGGAGGTGGTAAACCGAGGTCGCTGGAACAGATTACGAAGAACTATCAAGGAAATTTTGAGACACTCCGAGGGTGCTGAAAACTAGTTCAGTTTCATATCATGGGATCGTGCCAGTGGTGTACAGAGATCTATAGGTAGAAACATTTCCTGTCCATTTCAAGTTTGGTGTGTGGCTACTATAGAATCCTGGAAACTACTTGATGTATGATAAGTTGATCTTCAATGTTTCGACTACCGTAGGAAAGTAGAACCGTTTCAACGACTCCATGATTGTCAGGCTGTCGTCGTTTTTGCAGCTGTTGTTTGATGACGAATCAGCAACAGAGACCGCATGCTATCACACTCCAGCCTAGATGGCAAGAGCACATGTTTATCATGCTCACCAGAGAACGCATGACAAGATCAGTGATGAATTCAAGTTGATGAATGATCGACACGATTGTTTGTCCGTGTTATATTTCAAAGTGTAACGAGGTGACGGCGTAGAGGCTAGCGACCATCAGTCCGGACGGAACAGGCAGTGGTGCGCACGGACAGTCCATTACATAGAGCTCAGTTGAGGCGACAAACAGCGTCACCGTAGTATAAAAGACCTTAGTATCCCAGTGAATTTTTAACCCCGTCTTTGTGGTCGTTTGCTCCTGTGAACACTTGACTAGTGCCACATCTTTTTTGATGTTCAAATCTCTCTCTATCTTACCCTCTCTTCATTCTCGACTGTTGTGGACTATACGGGCTGGACACCCTCAAGTACCCTCAGTTGATAACCCAAGATCAATTATCAACTTTCAAGTCCAGTAAGTACTCAAAGATATCATGCATTGATACTCCCTTCGTAAAACCGCTGCTCGGAGTGAAGCGACAGACGATGCGCCTCGGCCACCAGCTGAGAGCAAATCCAAGTCGTCATTGTCCTCGAGCATACCGGACGCTGAGCTCGGGTCTGATGATCCTGCAGCCGGCACTACACCGACGCGAGCCTCACGATCCTATCGTGACGTGGCTGAGCTCGACGAAAAAGCACCTGCTCCACGGCCTCGCCGTGAGGAGGCTGTGCGTTTTGACTCTGCACCGCCCCATGAGGTGTCCCAGTCCGTCCACACAGACGATGAGAGCGAAAGAGCTATAAAAAAAGTCTATGAAGCCACTACCCCCTCATCTCCGGGCGAGTACCGCGAGGAAACGGGGGAGTCTCAGGCGAAAGAACCTGAATGGCAGACTGTGAAGCCTAGGTGTAGCAAGGCTGCAGCCTTACCTAGCATATCCACTTGCACAACTGATCTCGAGTACGACAGGCAGAAGGCAATAAAATTGGACAAGCATGGCCTTACCCAGAGCAACGGAATATCATCCGTAAGCGAAAAAAGGCAGAGAAATCTGCCACTGATGTCGAGACCGACGAGTCCCCTAGCGAAGATACAGTCCAAGCCAAGGGCAAGACCGTTGACCCCCGCAACTGGGGCACTGTTATGTTCGACGGCCAGGAAGTGGACGTTGAAGAATAGCAACCCTCCTGCTGAGACGGGTCGCCCAGAGACATCTGCTGAGTTTGTTCATCATTATCGCGTACGTGATCGGTTTGTTCTTCGCGGCGCTCGCGAACTACCGGGGGGATGGTGGAGCCCGACTCGGAGCCTGGTTCCTTACCAGCGATGGGCCAGCAGCAGGTCCTTCCATGGCTGTACTATCATCTCTGCCTCGTGATGAGGCACTGGCTGTCCTGGACTGTGACGATCTTCTGTGCCACATGACCCACATCCACAACCATTACGAGCCCATGTGCCAAACAACGATCGGCTCTTCCCTGGTTGGCTAGAGCACAGGTTGCGGCCTGTGATGACGACGATCAGTCCTGGGAGGTCGATCAAGTGTTAGGTCACCACGGAGCAGGTAACGAGTTACTATTGCAGGTACGTTGAGTGTCGGGCAATGTCACTTGATTGCCGTATTATCAGATCAGCCCCTGATGGGTGTCACTGATTATCTGTATCTGTTTGAGGTTCAGCGCATCAAAGTCCCGAGCGGCTACATAGCGGACACGGCACGTCAGCCGAACATCAACACCCTACGCACCCTGCCCACACTCATGCTCACGCCCCATTCAACTCCAACAATTGGCCAACCACTCGAACTCATCGTCCAGCCAGGGCAAGTTCCCCTACCCCAACTTCCGTCGCGTCGGCGACGACTTCAATATGATTGATGCGACTACGAAAATTCCCATCCCTACCTTCGTAATGCAGATTGGAGCCCTACTTGGAGTATATGACATAATATCCGGGACCGCAGCCAGCCGCATACACCACAATAGCCCGAGCATTCAATACGAACGATCCTGTCAACCGCTTCTCGGAGGTCAGACAGTATGGTTTCTGTATCTTATCTGAATCATGTTCAACCCAAATTGACTCAGTTCTATGGGGACCACATACCCGTCGAATGAAGTCCTCGCCGAGCAGAGGATCCACGAAGCGCAGAAAAGAAGGCAGGAGAGGGTAGGATGAATGAGGAACAGGGAGCTAGCGCATCAGGAACGGCTGCGAGTTGGAGGAAACAGGACTCACAGAGGTGGGAACGGATGGGGAGGTCGGCGAGAGGAAGACGAAACGGACGTACATCACGGCCGCTGACCGAAGCTTCCTTCGACACGTTGTTGTCGGCGGCGCCTGCATCACTTTCCCCTGTCTACTCTCCCGTCATTCATCTCGGACTACATACCCTTGACCCAGAGCCCCGTGGCACCAGAACCATCTAATCAACCACCCCCACTCCCCAAACGAGCGACTGGGCATCAACACTTGTAAATGGCCAATGAAGTCCTTGCTAGGCAACGGATCCAAGATGTTCGGCGCCGAATGCAGGAAGAGGCAAGGAGGGCGAGGGACCGGGAGCAGGCTTATCAATCGAGATTATGAGTAGGAGGAGAGGAGTCGTTAGGGACTCACGGAGAAGGATATGGAAGTCATTGAGGGTGCCGGTGAGGGGGGCGGCCAATGTCTCATTCAATCTGTCGGCGCCAACCATACCACGTCCCAACTATCCATCCTCGGGGCCGCACCACTTGGATCATTTATCGACTACTCAGCTGCCCCGCTCCGAGCGAGCACCAGGTTCGGTCGTGGTACATAGGAGCGAGAAAACCACGTTTCTCTCTCTTGACTCAAATTGCGAGGCCGGCGGGGCTCTTGCCGGAGACGCCCACATGCACGATGGGCGGCATAAGCGCTAAATTAGAATGGAGCGAAGATGGGAGCTCGCTGCGAAACCACCCGGTCGGAAGTTGAATAAAGCCCGTGCGCAGAACGCTCAGTTAAGGAATGGTTAGCGTTGTGGCAAGCGGTATATAAGATAGTATCTCTTCCTCCCATGCTCGCTCATTCGGCCACCTCCGGTCGCTCCAGTCTATATAATAGTGCAAAGTTAGCTCTGCTTGCCGGCTTGCTACAATTGTTTGGCTCTGATGAACGACTCCGCCTCTGCAGGGAACACACTGCACTTAGCACTAGCAGTGACCGCGAGTGGACTCGGAGCAGGAAGCAGCGCATACTACTACGAGTCTTTGTGTTTCCACTGGTGACACCAGTACACGGCAACAACTTTGGTTGATCATCGGCGCCAATCTGCCGAGGCACTGATCGACATTATCGACCTAGGAAACGGTACGTAGTGGAAACTCCATCAGTTTCACCCTTTTCATCAGGTTACATCCTGAGATTTCCGATATTTAAAGTCAAGCGCATGTAAGTACTCGCTGGTATCTGTGCTCCTCCAAAATGCTCTTCAAGGCTATTACAACCATTGCGATCACAATGGCTGTTTTGGCCGCCCCAACACCTGATCCTAGAAGGGCAAGTAATGGCCCGGGCACTGGCATGGCCATACCACTGACCAAACACTCTTCCTCACGGTCGTTGAACGCGAAGAACACTTCAAGTTTTGATATTAATCTGCTTGAGTCTCAGGTTGGATCGAATACCGCGTATGTCGTCCTGTGATGGACTAGGATATTGTTTTTGCTTATTCATGGCTTGGAAAGTTTTGAAAGGAACACCGGAACGCTACGTTCTTCTACTTTGAAACGGGGGTGCTCCATGAGCAGTCAACTTGAAGCTGGCTTTGATATGAGTTGTGAACCTGGCGTTCGTTTGTACCATAAGACTCATGAATGGCATGCGACCATTTTCATCGGCACTCCCCCCCAATCCATCACTGGTAAGTTCAATGTCCGTGCATTCCGTGACACCCATTCACTCTAGTCGCCACTTCAGTCCTGATCGACACCGGTTCTCGGCAAGTGTTTTCCGTCTGTGCCATCCTCTCTCTCGTCTTATTCGACCCAGCGCGATCTTTGTTCCAGCATCAAACGGTGATAAGAACTGTAGAAGCCACCGTAACCTCTGGAATGCCGCTTCGTCCAGAACTGCCAAGGCCCTCAATAAGAATTTTCGTATAGAATTTGAGGATGGTGCGATTGCCACAGGTAAACTATACATGGACAATGTAACCTTTGGTGGTTTCACCGTATGTTTTTCACTATTTGCGAGCATGATCGTTTCTGACCAATGAGTAGGCAGACACTCAGACCATCGGTTCTGCAACAAGATACTCTTCTCAGTTGGCAGCACCTCATTTTTCCCCGGATGGTATATTGGGAATGGCTTTGCCGACGTCTGTCTCAGAATTTCAGAGCCCCCTGCTTCACACACTCTTCAGTGAAGGAAAGCTGCCTCAACCTGTGTTTTCACTCAAGCTCACAGATTCTGGAGGCGAGCTGTATGTCGGCGGAATGAACGAGGCACTTTACATTGATAGCAGCCTCGCCTTTACTCCTGTAACAAATCTGGTAAGCGTAAACACCAGGTGGTAATGGATGCATACTTACAAGATGATTTCAGGAATACTGGCAACTGAAGATAGATAACATTAAAGTCAATGACAATATAGTTCTGACAGATGTACTCGCCGTCCTCGATACTGGTTCCCACTTACTTTGGGGTGATCCGTCGCGAGTTTTGGCTCTGCACCAGGCAGAGGGTGGTAAGGCCTTCGAGAATGGTTACTACACCTGTGAGTTTCGATCGACGTTGATACTTTAAACTTTTGATTGACTGCCTCTAGTCCCATGCAATTCTTTTCCTTCCGTGACTTTTACCATTGGTGGGAAGCCGTATTTATTGCCTGCCAATACCCTAGGGCTAGGGCAAGTTAAGGAAGGCTCGAGCGATTGTTTCAGTGGGATTGTGTCTGCTGAGGAGAATGAAGGCGAGATTCTCCTATTCAAAATCTCCTCTTGCGTTTTCAGATGATGTTGAACCCGACCAGATTCCTGGATGCTCGGGACCATTTTTCTCCAGCAGTTCTATACCGTGTTCAACTTCAGCAGCGAGTCACCACGAATTGGATTCGCAACGCTTGCTAGTTAATGGCTTGTCACCAGTCTACTATGCAGGGCTTGCCATACTGCAGTATTTAAGTTACCTTGTTTCAATAACCGAGTCCGATTGTACTTCTTCACCTCAACAACTTGAACTTGAACAAGTTTCGCCAATCTTTCATCTTCCTAGGCGTAAGAACTCGCACGGATGGGCGTTTAATACGCTTTTCATTCGAGCAAAGGTAGTCGTCGTCTTTTCTTAGTACCTTGACCTCGATCCCGATCAATGCTACTCATTGACTCTGTCAAGGAATGCATCAATCGTCTACACAATAAGGCACATATTCCGTCACTTCTCTTGAACCGTGCTGGCTGGCGCCGTCGTTTCCAGTTCAAGTATCACAATGACATGTCCGATCAGATACGGGGCTCAACAAATCGATCAACTCCTGACCTTCATGAAACGTGTTGAAGACGTGCTCGGACAAGGTTGGGAATTATGCGCAAAGGGTCAAAAGCTGCAGTCTGAATCGACCGCTCGACACCTGACCGGTCTTTGACATAGCTGTACGACGTCAACCGACGAGACATATCCATGAACGGACATCTGTTCGAGATCATCCGGTTCCGTGGGACGGGTTCTGGCTCGCAGTTAATGTTGATCCGCAGATAATCACACTGTTCAGTGTTCAGGGAGGTCTGGAACCTGCTGTGGTGGGACTTTCGGACATGGACAAGGACTTCAAGAGCGGGTCGTATTGGGCAGACGTTTGGTTTGGTAGAGCATAGTCAGGGAATCAAGTGGCTCGTCACCAAGTACAGTGGGAACGAGGCGCAGAGGATGTGGTGGCCAAAGGTGTGGTTTTGTTTTCTGCCTTGCCTCCGTTCCGCTCCTGACCTGACCGGCGTGCCTTTTTTGATTGTAATTTTTTTCTAGGTAATGAGCATCCGCTCGGAATCGTAAACCAAGACGATGATTCGTTTCGGGTGCGGACCCGCGGGACAACCAACACGTGCAGTTCGTGCGCGAATTTACGTGCTTGGTGATCAATGTGTACATGGACAATCTGCGGGCGGTGGAAGGCTCGTCAGCGTGTGCGTACACGCATGAGGCGTTTTTGGATCTGTTGATCAAGATACAGCCTGCGGAACAACCTGGGGCCTGGCTGACTCAAAGGATATGTACATGTATATGTTCATCACCGGCGTGGCAGTAGTAACGTTTCAACAACGTTGACACTGTATCTATGGTAGTCGCAGTGTCTTATCTACAGTGTCCTTTTTATCTTTGATCGTGCCAATTATGTACACCAAAGTGTCACTGCCCAACGCGAGCTCCGTCAACGACCCGTTCATTCATTGAAGCTTGAGTGGCAGCCTGAGGATCTACAGGGAATAGTCTACTACAATGAAGCCGCTGGTAAAATTCAACGACCGGGGAGAGATCCGGGGAGCAAGACCGCAGTTCCGTGGTCCTTCGATCCATCTCGGCACTTTCCATCAGTTCCGGAACATGCGGTGGCACAACTCGACCATAAACAGTGAGATCGGAAGGGAGGTAGCTGTGATGATCACCTGAGCTCCCGGTCCAAGCAAGAATGGTGACGTCGTTCGAACGGGGTAGGATGTGCTCCAACAGTCGGCTAACAGCTTGGTTGCCCTCGCCGTATATAACCGGGATGGCAACGTTGAAGATACCGAACAGTGAGTGTGCGATGTCTTCCTGCCGCGTCGTTTGGCGCTTCGAAGCCAAGTACAGCTTCTCGCGCACCCTATGCAAGCTTGGTTGCAACGTGGCCAACTTCTCCGTAGGAAATTTCGTTGCCTGTTCCATCTCCGAAATAATAACGGGAGACTCTTTGTGGTTATATAGCTTCAGATCGAGATGCGGTTTCCAACCTTTCGTGTAGAATTGCACAACTCTTGAAGCAACGTACTCCTGGTACGTCCACCCGCGAATGTTCCAGACACTCCTCAACAAACAGCCAAATTCCTGGGACTTGGAGTGAACTCCGAGAAGATGGATTGTTGTAAGCGCCGCGTGACGATACCGCCGAAACATGGCTACGACAGATTCTTGTTGGATGCCCTTGTCGGCCTGGTTAACACAACGTGTGTCACTCCAAGCCTATCGGAAGCGCCGATACCGCACGAGCTTGCAAAAGTTGATACGTTTGTTGTTCGTAGGGGACGCGGGTAGTCCATAGATTGAGATGTTCTCGACCATCTGGAACGTCGGCTCAACAGGCTGCCACCTGTGCGAAAACATCACGTATCGGTAGAACTTCTCCACCTCTTGTTGAACCCGTGCACGATCAAGCCGATCGCGAATGATCATCGAAGACCGCAACTCCTCGAAAGCCGCCGCTTGCAGTGTATTATCGCAAAGATGGCCAGTGGTGACGTCAATGAGCACATGCCAGTGGGGGATGTCGCGAACGGTCTGCTCCCTAACCCTAACTAACCCTAACCCTAACGTTTTCCTGACTGGACGCAGTTAGCTTGGAACGGACGTCCCAAAAGGTCTCTATGGAGATGGATCCACGGTATGGAAAGGTGACATTGCGGGCGGGGGCTCTGACGTTTCGATCATGGAAAAGTCGTAGCAAAGGCTCCGAAGTGTGGTTGTGTTGTCTACACCGCCCGAGATGGCCATACGCTGGATGCTACGGAAGTGTCCGACGACGGACCCAAGTTCCCGACGCGTATTGGCGTCCCAGGCTGAGACCGAACCATCGGAGGCTGCGATGAGCCTGCTGTTGGATGCCATTGCGAGGCACCTCGGGACATGGTTGTAGTTGTAAATGTGCGACAGTGTTTTCTGGGTAGACACGTCAAGATAGTGGACAAAGTTGCCGTCACCAGACGATACAAAGAGTCGCTTGCTATTGTTTGTCCATACGAGGGATCCGTTGGTTCGCTTGGATTGGAAAGTCGGCGACAAGCGTAGCAGTTGCGAGTACTCCGTTGGGAGAGAACTTTTTCCATACTAGGGACGTGGCGCATGTCACGGACGAGTCCGTCCATCAACTCGACTATCTCCCGCTCCGTCAGCCCACCGTGGTCCCTCAGAAAGGGCATCAAGCTTTCCGCGAACTTAGTCATCGCGTCCTGATAAGCAAGGCCTAAAGTGTCAGAACCTATGCCTACACCGGATCTTATTCCATTTCCAATACAAACTCTTGATTAGTAAGTACTCTAGATTATGACGACATCCATGATATCATGCTTTGTAACCTGATGACTGATTATGATGTCACTATACATCATACCCTATACCCAAGTAGTATATATAGTAGAGTACCTGCACGTATTTTCCTTAGTCTTGAAATTACCTTTTATCATCTGTGATCGTCTTAGGAGTATTGTTGTGATGCAAGTCGTGACATTATTTCAAGACTCTTCCTCTTACACCCCCGGTCACTTTGACTCTGGGTGCGCAACTATCGTTGCCTTCTGTTGAACGCTTAGCGTAATCTAGCGCACGATAGCGCTTACCGCTTTAGCCCGATGTGTTCCGCCCCTATAGCGTATCAGACACATGACCTTATGTCATGTGATATGTAGTTGCAGCTCCGCTTTAAACTCCGCTCCTACGTATATATAGGCAGCTCTTATGGCGCCACTAATGTAACGTTTTTCCCTCCCACTCTCGTGTGACCACCAAAGCAACTACCCAGGTAAGCAGTAGTGTTCCACTCTGCCATTTACATGCCTGCTCGTCAGGTTATGAGCCCCGGCTCGTGACACTGTGGCTGCGCCCT
>JBBPOS010000554.1:0-18556 GCA_038091575.1 Leccinum subgranulosum
CCCGTTAGGGGTATACCCATGGGTTGTTTTTTGCCAACCCGTGAGAAAACCCATACCCATGAGGTGGGTATGGGTATATGGTGGGGTATGGGTGTGGGTATCAATGCAGATACCTCGGGGTATACCCACACTCATCCCTACTCTTCGTGAGCTCCTCCTCAATAAGTATACTTAGTCTTTGGGTCTCGCCAAGCATTACACTTGCTTGGCCAATCCTTTGTCTTAGCCTTCGCCCTCCAAGTCTACATCTGACCCTACCCGGGCCAGCTATAACACCTTGACATTGCATGAGATGCGAACATCGTCGGCCTGAGATCTACCCAATTCCACATATTCAGACCTTGCGATCTGTCTATTCGGAAGGCGGAGATGACCCCACCGGTAGAATTTAATTGGAGCTGGTTGACCTTAAAGAAAAGTGCTAATCCGATACTGCTCTTCAGGTGATCCCATGGTGGGATGCCGATCTTGTTTGCGGAGAAGAACATAGCCTTTGCCAAGGACTTCCGAACCATGAGGGAAGGCATTTTCAGGTGGATCGAATTGGGGGAAAAGTGCCTTAAGCATATTGATTTAGCATCAGTGGATCCCTTGCTGTACAAGGTTGGAAAAGGGGTCGGATGGTTAGTGCATTTCCTGTTCTAAGTTTCCGATGGTGCATTCCATGGTCCATTGAGATGAACAGATTGGTGCACCAATGCGGGTGGCCTCCATGGCAAGATGATTAGTGAGATGGACGCAGGGACGGACAAAATGAATACAATCAACTCAACGCTGATAATAAAAGTTCTCGTATTCTCATTCCCACTCGGCAAATAACTCGGCAGTGCGCATGCACTGATCCGGAGTGATACTGTATTGCGACATGATGTGAAGACTGGCGACAAATTTGCAGAAGTTGTGCCAGTATTTTGCCGGGAGAATGCCATACAGGAGCGTGGGAGCAAGGTGGTACACCCACGTAATGAGCTCTGTTGCTTTGTAGAACGAATTGATTTTCTCTGCTGGATTTCGAGGAGCAATGTCAAATGATCTAAGAAGATGAGGCTTACACGCGGCTACAGCATGGCCATGCTGTTCCCATGTGGCTCCTGTAAGCACAGCCCTGGCAATCCCACTGGGCATGGCTGTCTGTTGGCGCACAGTTGATCATATCATGCCAAAGATCTGTAAAGAGTGAAGCCATGTTGGCACCTGAAAAATGCATGATTTTCAAGGAAAAACACTTGGGAATGCCCAGAATGTGCATTGGTTGGAGTCCAAGGAGTACACTAGGTCCAACGATTCCAGTTTCCAAGCAGCGTGACTCATATTGATGGTGAATGGATGACGCAATAACATATTTGAGTTTTTCAACATACTCGCTTGACGTACTGATTGAGTTGATGATGAAAATGGGATCGATATTGGGATGTGTACAGCCAATGACATCGTAATCATCAGGCACGAGAAGGACTGGATAATATTGAGAGGCCCGTGATTTGCAATGTCCTTGCAATGGGCAGTACATACGACAGCCTTGTTTACCAGAATGTCCGACCAAGTTACTTACGCAGAGTAGACCAGGGCCATCGCCACACCCTAGGAAGCAGAATGGTTGTGAAATGGATGTTTTCTTGTCTAAGGCGTCCCAAATGACCAGTCCTTCACGTTGTAGTGCAGAGAGATGGTGAAATCCAGGGTAAAGGAAGAATTGGAAGAATTTGGGTTTATGTGGGCTGGGTATGATCACACCAGGAAGAACGTGCTTCGTCTTGTAACACTGATCTGGTGCGTGGTCGAGCATGATTCATATGTATATCCAGCTGTCCAATTGCTTGCTCTTGTATAGCTGCGCTCCGTCGATCGAGAAGATGAGAAAAAAGTCATTTTCGTCGATTCTACCCTCGTGAACGGCCTTGATGTAGGCACTATGAGGGTGTCATCATAGGTGTCAACATACCTATTGTTCTCGTGTAGTTCAGCTACTATCTCCTGTGTGCGCCTCTGCCTGTAGTGTAGGTTCTCGGCGTGCTGAGGGTGGCAACGAAGCGCCTAGAGTTGTGGCCTGATTGGAATTGTATTGAAGACAGCACAGGGGGATTTGTCTTTTCTGTTGGATGCAGCAAACTTGACAGGGTCGTAGTGAGGTTCCCCGCAGTCCGGGCAGTGCTCTAGATCTGAAAATGGGCCTATGAATGCCACACAGTTTCCAATGCACGCATGGTCAACGAGGGCCTCAATGCCAGTGAGATCGGTGAGGATCTTCTTAGTTTGATGGAATGATGGTATATTTGAGCCAGGAAAAGACTTCTGTATTGCTTAACGGATCTTCTCAAACGCGTCCTGTGAGGAGTGCTCTAGCACAAGAAACATACTCAGCGCAAGCTCGACAAGGGGATCTTTAATTTCCAGTGTGGTCTTGGAAGGATTGCAAAGGCGAGTGAGTGCCTCGCCTGTGATGCCACTATTGTCCAGAGTGGCGTCCCTGAGGTGCTGAATAAACGATAGTTTGCATTGTAAGAAGGGAAGGTTGGCGGAATCTGTGAGTTCCGATAGATCTAGTTCAACAAGGGACACATTCGGAGTTCCCGGTATGTATTGGGGAGGGTTCAGAGGTGGTGGTCTGTTGTTCGGTGAGGGAATGCAAGGGGAATCGGGCTCCGAGTCGTCAAGAGAAGATGGGGTAGTATCACGGTCAGGCTGACCGAGATCTCCAGTACCAGTGGCCCAGGTGTGATTGAATGGATCTAGATGTGTGAGATCTGGTTCATTGGTATCGTCAACCTCAGGCTGCGAGTCGGTCTACCACAGAACTCGATGGTAAGATAACTTGAATATGGAGAATTAAAAATGGATCTACCTCAAATGGATTGTTCTGGATTGTTCGCATCCGTTGTATTGGTCTATCACTCAGATCAACGGTACGATCATGCTGGATCTCTTGCTCTTGTGGCCCATTTGTTGATGAAGATGGGTTCGAAGAACCTCCAGCAGAGATATGTACTCGAAACTGTTCAGAAAGGTGCGCCGTTTGGATCGCAGCCTTTTCTTCTTCGTCTGCAAGCTGAAGATGTTGATACTAGGTGCGTTTTGACTTGAGGAGGGTCCATCTGCCTTTGCAGAACTTGCGGCATATGCACCACAAGTCCCCAGATTCTGGATCAGCAGGTATATTGGCTTGCATGATGCAGTGGACGGAATGGGTAGAGAGAATGGGTACACAAGTATATTTCAGTAGAATCAGTTGCCATCGTCCTTAGATTGAAAACTATTGTGATCTACTTTAAATATACTACATCTATCTCCCACCAATTAGGTATATTTCCGCACACTCCCGATATGGCTCAGTACATTCCTATTGATTTGACAATGTGTGATTTTCACTGGGGCTCAGAGTCCATGAAGCATTGTGTGGCATTGTGTCATGGTGGTGGTGGTGGTAGTAGTAGCAATAGCGCCACATGTACATTGTCGACCGTCGGATTTTCCCAGGGTATGGGTGCAGGTATGAGCACTCACAGTCGGAATGTGGCTGGCAAATACCTAAAACTGTAATATTTTCCCAGCCAGACAATTAAAATTTCTCTCATCTTCATCCCTCAATAGTTCTGCCAGCATGGACTCACCTGGACCTGTTGAAGAACTGGCCAGTGGCACTCACCCAAAACGTAAGGCTGCGCCCTAAGCTAAACTCTGAGACGCAGATAATGTGGCGACACCAAAGTTGTGTTCCCACCATCAAGTGTAATGCCACGCTGTGCACCATGACCATTCAACAAGTTGCTCCCGCAGGCCAGACTCTAGGTCACCATCACTTGCACTGCCATCTCAAAAACGCAAAAATGCACACAAGAGCATAATGATTTCTAGTGATGAGGAGAACACTGGGTCAGAAGTGCCATCTTGACTCAATAAAGGTGCGCTTTCACCTTTTCATACTTTTCCTTCATGCAAACGTGATCTAACCTCAATCTAACCTGCTTTGACAGGGAAAAAAAGAGCTCATATTAATGCTACAGATGATAGCAGCACTGCAGGCATAGATAAGGGTGGGTTTGAACCCTGTTTTTAATATTTGCTGCCGGTGTATGTTGATGATTGTAGCTCCCTCCTCAACCTTGCCACAAGACAAAACGGGCACAGATGCCCTTCTGAAGGACATCAAGGTCTTGGAGATCAACAACCCCAGAATAGCACCCCACGAGAGCTGTACATGAGACGTTGATGAGTTTTTCACACTGGCATTCAAGGATTCCAATGGAAAGAAGATGCATACTTGTAAAAAGTGCTTGTAAGTGTGCTATTTCATTGGATGTATCAATGACGAATGTTCTCAAGCAGACAAAGTACCCATTTGGTATTGCTCATTGCCAAAATATCAACTCTACAGCGTCATTTGGAATCACACCACAAAGTAAGTACCCATCCTATTCTGCCATCACTTACTTAATATGTGCATATACAGGCCAAGATTTAAAATAGGCAGACACCAATGGATTCACATCAATGCTTCCAAAGGATACCAAAGAGCGGATGAACAAACAAACCATGTCCAGTATGCAGAGCCGGCTTGACAGCCACCTGCAACCTGTGCCTCCCAAGGAGAAAGCCATTTAGTACAGTGACAAGCTGTTTTGTGAGGCCATCATCTGCTGGATTGTAGATACTGATCAGGGTAGGCCCATTAGCATATGTTCTAAATGTTCTAACATTTACATACCCACTATCTGCCACCAAGCACCTAACCTTCAAGAATATGATTGACATTGTGTCATGTGCGAGTAATGGTGGTGTCATTGTTTCCAACCGAAAGGCAAACCGGCAGGCAATCATTGATATATTCAAAGCACAAATGAGAGGTTTGCAGGCACATTTATTGGTATGTAAAATAGATATTCAATATATTCAGTCTGACTGTGATGATTTTAGAGTAACGAAATGAAAGGACAGGTCAACTTGATCTATGATACCTGGCAGGCATCGAATGTTGATGCTTACTTTGCTGTGACAGGATCGTGGTTTGAAGAAAAGTCACTGGGCATCTGGGATATCCACACCACATTGCTAGGCTTTACACGACTTAACAGTGCACACAATGGGGTTCATCTTGGCTAAGCGCTCTACAAGGTTGTTGCATGGTTAGCCATCACTCACAAAGTAAGCCTCATTGGTTTACTATGACACCGGATCTAACATACTATCTAATAGATCAGGCATGTCACTTGTGATAATGCCACCAATATGGACATGATGATGACCAAGTTTGCCAAACACATCAAGGGCATGACTGGCAAGCCATTTGATGGTGTACAGTGTTGAGTCTGGTAAGTCATGGCTGGATTAATTTTTATTGCTTGCTGTGCTCATTCAATTGTTCAATCACTCAGATGCCTCACTTATATTGTCAATCTGGCAATGCATGCATTGCTCAATACACATAGCCAGTTACATGCTTATGATCCAAAAAATCCTGATGCTGATCTAATAGCAACTGTGACACGTGCCAGTAATGCCTAGTGTGATGAAGTCAGCGTTGTCTGAACCATATGTGTTAAGAAGCGGTCATCTGCCAAATGGAAGGAGATATTTCAGAAAATACAAATGCAAGACAAGGTCAACCATCCACCCCAGAAACAACCACTCTAATTGTTACTTGACATGCCTGTCCGCTGGTCCTCAACCTACTTGATGCTGGAGCATGTGGATCATCTGAAGCATGATGTGGATTCCTTTGTTCATGAAATTGCTGCAGCCAAGCAGGATCATGAATGTCGACAAAAGCTAATGAATCTGCAACTAACTGATGATGAATGGTTCTGCATACATACTCTGCTGGTGCTACTGGGTAAATGAGAACAAGCCCAACAGTTCATTGGATTGTAGGCCAGCTGTTCATCTTGCTCTTCCGGCACTCAAAGCCTTGCACAAAGCTTGGCATTCACAAAGTCTCAAGAGAGACTATGTTGATTTTTGGAAGGGATTTGAAGTGGGCATAAAAAAAATTGCTGGATATTATGAGAAAAGTGCAGATTCAGACATGTATATCATAGCAATTTGTATGCACTCATGTTCGACCTCGTACCTCTTCTATTAAAAGTTCTAACTGATTTTTTTCAAGTACTAGACCCAGTACAAAAGGCTGGGCACATATGACACCACTGGGGACAAGAACTATATGATAAGGCTGTAAACCATGCAGAAGGATTGGTATGTATTCCTAGTAATTAAATCATAACACACTAATAAGATGTTGTAGTATAAGGCATAGTATCTTGAGCTGAAAGGAGATGTTGTCAAGAGACCCAAGTAAACCATAAAGACCTCGTCGGTATATGGAAAAATTGGCCAGCTCTTACATACCCTCTCGAATGATGAAGACAACGATGATGGTGACCGTGCTGCATCATCATCCATCCATGGTGACTCGGACCCACATCAACCCTAGCTCAAAGATTTCCATAGCTACCTGAGATTGAAGGATCAATTACAGGAGATTGTCCAATGGTGGGGTTTGAATGCTACAAGATATCCAATCTGGGCATCACTGGCTCTTGAATGGTGACATCAGTCTCTAGCAAGCATGCCTTCTCATCTGCTGGCATCACAATTTCTGTTATAAACCTCAGTTCGCAACCTAGCTTTTTCCGCTAGTCTTGCATCGCTTGCGTCTACCCTTTGACGTTCCCTCTCCTAGTCTTCTCCCTTTCATTGTTGACGAGTACTTATCAACCAGTCACGTAACTTGCATGTGATCATGGGACTTATCATCTCCCTTTATAGTTATATCCGATCGGGCCTTCATCTTCATTGCCTGCCTGATCCAATCTCCCAATCCTATCACCAATTGATCTCGTATCTTGATAGATCCTGATTGTATCTCAGACTTACTTCATTTATCTATAGATCTGCCACACCTCGTGGTCCCTAGCCTTCTTTCCACCTGCTCACGGTAGGCAGTGCTGCCACATCCTATGCCCCTTGCATGAGGCTGCCATACCACGTCCATTGGCTTCTCGTAATAGTACATCGTCCGGCCCTTATGTGGTCTGTGTGCTAGATACAGTACTATATAATATATGGCCAGAGGAACCAGACTCTTCAGTCTAGTTCTTCTCAGCATTGACCATTCAGCCCGCTGTCTATTGAGCTGCTTTTATTCTTACCCTTATCATCGAGTCAATGTGCGGTAACCCATAAACCTGCAGAACGATACATAGGCAAGTAAACCCGTACTTGCACACCCTTACTCACTCTTTGCCTCCATCTCAAGGCTCGCCGCATAGTGTCATTCTCAATTTCTAAGTATTGTAACCGCCTCAAGGCTGACATTGTTGAAGCACTACAGTGTGTCAAATGCTTCATTTGATGGAACTTACTGTTTTGAGAGGACCCTTCTGTGTTGTTGGAGGTGGACACTGGCAGTAGTAAGCCAGCATCTGCAGACTTGGAGAAGGCAACAAATGGTGAGGGGAGCCAGGACACTATGATTGAGGAACAGAGCCTGGGATTGCAGGGTTGGATGAAGTAGATGACAGTGATGATGTGGCTATAACAGAGCTCGACTAGGTAGTAGTACAAAATACATTCTAGGTTTTCAGTCAGTGAGCTGTGGCCCCAGCTTGAGCCTAGCCTAAGCCATTTTCATGGGCTTGGACTTATAAAACTTGTCAGCCTCAGCTCTACCAAGCCTAGCCTAAGCCGGGGCTTTCAGCCCAAGCCTGGCCTGGCACATCACTACTGGTGATTCCTCATTTCCCCCTGGTGGCTCCTTCTTCCCTCCCGGTGGCTCCTTTTTCCCCCCTGGGGGCTCCTCTTTCCCTTCCACTTCCTAATTTCCCCTTCAGCTCTCATTCCCCCACAGTGGCTCATATGGTGATCGCTGCCATGCCATAGTCTTGAAGACTCATTTTTTAATTTTAGTTTCTCAACTTTGACTCAGATGTCATGGTCTCCGCCGCTTGCCAGGCTGTGCCAGTGAGTGGTCATGGTATACTGAGTCAGGAAGTTTATCCAGTTTTATATGTATATCCATCGGATATGTTGTACTTCTGTCTCTACTATTTGAATAACACATGGTGTTTTATTACTACTAAGTCATTGATCTCTGAGTCTCTCAAGCCTCATGTCTGCTCGCTGGCAGGCTGTTCTTCATTGATAGTATAGCCAAGACCGAGCGCCACAAAGAGTTCGCGCATCAAGTTCACAAGGAAGTGCTGCCCTGGTGTCCCATCAGGTACTGCCACCGCTACAAGTTCCAGATCCCTATCATGATCTTGAGTGCCGCCAGCTTCTTTGCATGCCCAGGTCATGGACAAGTGTGTCCCCTTCATGTCTTCAAAGCAGATTATTATGTTGTGGAGGATAATGTAGCACTGCACCCAGTGCAGTGCATACATTATGTTGTCGGGTATCTTAATCTGCAAGCAGAGCTCCCAGAGCGACTGAAAGCATCCTTTCTGTTACGATTGTCTCCAGAGTTCACACTATGTCTTTTCTCTCTCTCTTTTTCCTTTGCTTATTGCCTCTACTTTGTCTTCACTTTGTATCATAGATCTCAGGCAATTTCTCGTCTTGTTTCACATCGCCGATGATCCGACATTCTCCTCTCCAAATTATCCCTATCTCTGTTCTTATTTTCTGACTCATGATGACGTCATTGCTTCATCAGCTATCTGTCATCATTCATTCTCTGACTCATGATGATGCCTTTGCTTCATCATCCATCTGTCATGTATGATTAATCCTCCGCAGCTTCTTACTCATCCTTACTGTGGATGACGTGTTCCTCCTTTGTGATTCCATCATGTTCCATCTGTTTAGTACTTAAGGACTGTCTTGTCATTTGTAAACCCTAAGCTAATCACCTGGTTCTCAGCAAACCCTCGAGTCCCTTCATCCCTCAGGCCCTTCGATGCTCTGCCCTCTTGGGTATGTCCTTAGTCCTTAGTCCTCGAGTGACGTGACTCTTCATGAATTCCTCCTCATAGTACACTAAGTCTTAGGGTCTCGCCAAGCATTACGCTTGCTCGGCCAATCCTTCATCTTAGCCTCAGTCCTTCAAGTCTACATCCAACCCTACCCGGACCAGCTATAACAAAAGCTCTAGCTTTCCTCTATGGTCACCATTGCTGTGAACCATCTCCACCATCACATCTCGAACACCCTACCAAAGACTGGAGTGGAACATCCCCTCCATCCCTCAAAAACTTTAGCTACTTCGTCCCATCAGTACTCTTTGTCCACCTCTTCTTGGAGAGGAGAAACCTCAGCCCCTGATTCCCCAGATGTCCCTCCTCAATGCTAGTGATGAGAACAAGACAGACTTAGACCTTCCCCTTCTATCCAACGAAGCACAGGAAGAAACCCTTTCCCTTGACAATGAACTCGCCCACCAGCTCTCATCTAGCTTAGTCCTCCCTCAAGCCCCCACTCCCCCTTCCCCTTCTCCTTACACTACTAGCGGAAACATTTTTGCTTCTCAGAGCCCCATCCTAGTACCCAGACCACGATCACCTTCTACTACTATGTCCAAACCTGTCGAACTCCACATTTCCCCACCAGAATCCTATGATGGCAATCATAAAAACACTCTACCCTGGTTACGATCAATATCTAGGTACCTGCTTATCAACGAGGAGATCTATAACATAGACAATAGGAAGGTCTGCCACACCCTCTCCTTTATGAAATCCGGAAATGCCACCACCTGGGCGGATACCTATACTGCTAAATTCATAAACGCCGGGAAGACTAGCTTAGAAACTTGGGCGAACTTCATCGCAGAATTCAAAGTGAGCTTTGAACACTTCAATTCTGCAGCTAATGCCCTCTCGCCTGGTTAACCACCCAGAGGATGATCGAGAAGTCTCTTGGGAAATACTCTATGTCTCTCGCTCAATACATCTCCCAATTTTAGAGCAACATCGTGGCGACTTCTAAGGTGACCGACGAGTCTATCCTTTGCCACTACTTCTCCTCGGGCATCCCTCCTCTCATGGAGAAAGTCTCCACCATGATTGCCAAATGGTACTCTCACACTCAAAGGATTGACGACCAACAACATCAAGCTTTCCTCACCTCCCAGCAGCATAGAGGACGTTCCTTCGTCAACCCTCTCACCTGACAAACAGAAGGCCATGGAAACTTTCCTGGAAGAGAACCTTCATAGCGGAAAGATTAGATCCTCCAAATCCCCTCAAGCCTCTTCATTCTTCTTCGTGAAGAAAAAAAATGGTAAACTTCGCCCCTGTCAGGACTATTGATACCTAAACTCCCACACCACTCGCGATGCCTACCCTCTTCCCCATGTCTCGGATCTCATCGATAAACTCAAAGGAGCTAAGGTCTTCACCATATTCAACATTTGATGGGGCTATAACAATGTCCGCATCAAGGATGGAGATCAATGGAAAGGCGCCTTCATCACTCATAAAGGCCTCTTCGAACCTACGGTCATATTCTTCGGCATCAATAACTCTCCCTCCACTTTTCATCGATTCATGAATGACTCAATTTACATGGATGATCTTCTGATCTTCTTCCCTGATGACGCTACTTACTCCAAGCATACCAAATGCATCCTCCAATGAATGACTGAGTTGGACCTCCCTGCAATTGAATCCAGACTCAAAACCCTGTCTATCATATACAAGCTGTTGATGTTCCTCTCTATGCCAGTAAACTGAGGACTGACGACGCCTCCTGTGAGGCTGTGCAGAAGCTTTGTACCTACCTACAGGATGCTCGCTATACCAAGGACATCTATGCCTATGCTGATGTTGAATCTCTCCTATACTCCCTGTATAATGCTTACATCCATGCCTCCTACCTTGGAGGCATCACATCTAATTTAAAGAACTCATCTGATTCTCATGCAATCTTTTTCTCTTCCCAGATCGTCCTCATCCACAAAGCGATCCATGAACACCTCCTCTCCACCATACATCAGCTAGGGATGACGGAGTTCATCACAGACCTTGAGCAATTTCTGGCTGAAATGACCCTCTATTCGCCCCCTCTTACCATTCCCTCCTCTCCTCCCGGTCTTCCTCACCCCCCTCTTCACGTTCATATCCCCGCAGAAGTAGAAGTAATTAGTCTGTAGGCTATCCCCCCTTTTTCTGCCGAAACCCCTCCCCTTTTCATCCCTTTCTCACCCCCACCCTCTCCTCTAGGATCTGAGGAAATTAAGGCAGCTGTAGACGCCATTGAGGCAGTCCATAATTTGGTCTCTGTAACCAGCGACAATGAGGAACACCTGGAGAATACCGATCCCACTTATCAGTCCTCCTCCTCTTCCCCCTCTCTCGTATCGACTCTCTCGGTGTCCTCCCTCCCATTGAACACCTGAGAAGAAGCCATCATGAACTCGGCACAAGTGAGACTTGATACGGAACTTGACCTCCCGGTGGATCGAACTCACAGGTTTTACCACAAAGCTTGCTTCACATGCAGACGACTTAGCCATATCTGTGTTGATTGCCCTCACTACAAATGTCCCCTCTGCCTTCAAACCGCCCCAGGACACTCTCAAGGAGCTTGCCCCCTCAGACGCAATGCGCTTCTCCTTCTGCCTCCTCCTCATTCTCATTGTCATCTTGCTCCTCTTATCCATCTGCACAATCTGGCTGAGGTCACGCTAAACCTTTTCATCCTCTTCGAGGAGCTGCCTCATCTCACCGTGCTCACCCTCCTCCTATTCATCCTCTCCTTGTCGGTTGCCCTCCATCCCCAGACTATGGCTACGATCAAGAAGACATTTATAACAGCGAAGCAGACGCCAATATGTGCGATGAACACCCATGGACGGGAATTGACTACTAAAGCTTGGGTTGGTGACTCCAAGGCTACAACAGGGGTAATGTTATGATTGTTTCCAGAGTTCTCACTATGTCTTTTCTCACTCTCTTTTTCCTTTGCTTATTGCCTCTACTTTGTCTTCACTTTGTATCATAGATCTCAGGCAATTTCTCATCTTGTTTCACATCACCGATGATCTGACATTCTCCTCTCCAAATTATCCCTATCTCTGTTCTTATCTTCTGACTCATGATGACGTCAGTGCTTCATCAGCTATCTGTCATCATTCATTCTCTGACTCATGATGACAACTTTGCTTCATCATCCATCTGTCATGTATTATTAATCCTCTGCAGCTTCTTACTCATCTTTACTGCGGATGACATATTCCTTCTTTGTGATTCCATCATGTTCCATCTCTTTAGTACTTAAGGACAGTCTTGTCGTTTGTAAGCCCTAAGCTAGAGCTACTTGGAATATCACCTGGTTCTCAGCAAACCCTCGAGTTCCTTTGATCCTCTGCCCTCTTGGGTGTGTCCTTCATTCTTAGTCCCTAGTCCTCAAGTGACGTGACTCTTTGTGAGTTCCTCCTCGTAGACTTAGTCTTAGGGTCTCACCAAGCATTACACTTGCTCGGCCAATCCTTCATCTTAGCCTCAGTCCTCCAAGTCTACATCCGACCCTACCTGGGCCAGCTGTAACACTTTCAGTGTGGCATTTGCATGTTCAACACTAAATCCAAATTTAGTACATAGTATGGACCTACAACATGTGTGTTACTCACTTTTGACAGGTAACAGTTGTAAGTTTTTTGTGGTTGTGACAGTGGCTCTGATTGCACTGCCTTGAAAAGGACAATGCACCATATTTGGGTTAGGTATGTGCTGTCAGCCCAGATCCAGTGGCCATCCGGTATCAAGCTGTTCGGGTCCTTTGCAAACTTGGTCCCTTGAAACATGTATGCATCGTGCACGCTCCCTGGGTATTTCAAGCTGTAGTCGACAACAAGAAGGTTGTGTGGCATCATGGTAAGCTGTGAAAGGTCCGAGTCAGCTGTGAAAGATGTTCAGAGGCAGCAGATAAATTAACTTGGTATACAAATTCTTACCTACAATTTAAAGAGTACCTTGATTTCCTATCATAGTATGTCTCGTCATAGAGAGCGGGCTTTTGAAACAGATTGATAGATGTACTGTCTGCTGCAAAAATTCCCCCCCTCCATGCTTTGCACGACTTCGCTTCAATGAACCTCTACACAAGTTTGGCGTCGAGAGAGTGTGCTGTAGGCACAGACACAAAGTGTTATGACTGGCCTGGGTATGGTTGGAAGTAGACTCAAAGGATGATGGACTAGAGGCTAAGAGGAACTTGTTGTATTCATATTGAATGACAGGAGTTTGAGAGCGACTAAGAGGCAAGGGAGCACACACTCAGAGGACTAGAGGGACAAAGGGATTCAGAGGATGGGGAAAGAGGAAGTGTATATCAAGTAGCTCTAGCTTGGTGTTTACAGGTGAGGAGAGAAGTCCTTAAGTACTACAAGATGGAAGGCAATGGAATCGCATGGAAGGTGTGTGTTATCTGCAGTAAGGATGAGTAAGAAGCTGCAGATGGCTGTGAATACAGTAAGCAAGAAGGAGATAAGAGATAAGCGATGGTAAGCAAGTATGAGTAATATACAGTGAGAAATGAGTCAAAGAAGCTATGTACAACTAAAATACATGGAATAGACGATATAGAGGTGGAATGCATAAGAGAAAGAAAGAGAGAAAGACAAAGAGAAAAGAGAGGGGTCGATCATAACATTACCCCCTTTGTAGATTCAAAATCACCGATTTGAACGTTTTTAATAGTCAATGACAAACTTTCTTTCTCCGTTGACATTATCATAGGCTTCATCAGGCTAGGTGGGATCCTCGTCATTGTATTCGGTAGGATTAGAATAAGAGGGAGTGCGGGGAATGTATCGGCGATGAGGAACAATCGCACCCTGAGGGCGAAAGAATCTGGTTGGTCCCTGAGAGGAGCAGGATGACCTAGAAGATCTTCTAGAAGACAAGGATGAAGTAGAGGGGATGGGGGTGGGGGCACGACGTGAAGAGAGCAGCTGTGTACGAGATGGCCTAGAGCCCATTGTAGACCGATCATGCAGTGATTGTTACAGCTGGCCCGGGTAGGGTCAGATGTAGACTTGGAGGGCAAAGGCTAAGATGAAGGATTGGCCAAGCAAGTGTAATGCTTGGCGAGATCCAAAAACTAAGTGTACTTATCGAGGAGGAGCTCACGAAGAGTCACGTCAGTCGAGAACTAAGGACTAAGGACACACCCAAGAGGGCAGAGGATCGAAGGGACTGAGAGACAAAGGGACTCAAAGGTGGGCTGAGAACTGGGTGATATTCAACGTAGCTCTAGCTTGGGGTTTACAAACGACAAGATAGTCCTTAAGTACTAAAGAGATGGAACGTGATGGAATCGCGAGGAAGGGACATGTCATCCGCAGTATGGATGAGTAAGAAGCTGCGGAGGATTAATCATACAAGACAGATGGATGATGAAGCAAAGGCGTCATCATGAGTCAGAGAATGAATGATGACAGATAGCTGATGAAGCAACGACGTCATCATGAGTCAGAAGATACAAACAGAGATAGGGATAACTCAGAGAGGGGAATATCGGATCATTGGCGATGTGAAACAAGATGAGAAATTGCCTGAGATCTATGATACAAGGTGAAGACAAAGTAGAGGCGATAAGCAAAGCAAAAAGAGAGAGAGAAAAAACATAGAGTGAACTCAGGAGACAGTTGTAACAGTGATGTCTAGGACAGGTGATTCTCTAGTGGCCAAGCTGATGGCAGATGAAGCAAGTCCTGCAAGAGAACCTGTGATCAGATCCTAAAGGAAATCCTAGGTCCTGAACCTCAGCGATGTCCAAGGCTAAGATCTCTTCATCGTTCAAGGGAGAGAAAGAGGCGGAAGGTGAAGAGGGAGGGGAAGAAGGGGGAGGAGTGTGGTACATGGAGTGCATCCCTTCGAGATGTTCATCATCACTGTGAATCAACAGAGAGTGGACATAGCTTCTGCCTTGTCTAAGGCGTCAAATTCTGCGGTTCCTAGGAGAGAAGAGGAAGCAGAGGGGGTCTGGGAAAGAGGAAGGGTTCCCTCTGGGGAGACAGTCTTGATCTCTACAGGAACAAAAAGATGAAGAGGGGGACGAGGAAGACCTGGGGGAGAGGAAGGGGTGGGAATAGTGAGGGGAGGAGAATAGATCATCATCTCAGCCAGAAACCGATCTAAGTCGGTGACGAACTCCAACATTCCTAATTGAAAGAGGGTGGTGAGGAGGTGTTTTTTGATGGCAATTCTGGTGGAGGAGATCTGGGAGAAGAGGAAGGCAGTGTCAGCATCGGCAGAAGGGAGTTGTTACGACTGGCCTGGATAAGGTTGGAAGTAGACTCGAAGGACGAAGGACTAGAGGCTAAGAGGAGCTCGTTGTGTTCATATCGAATGACAGGAGTTTGAGAATTACTAAGAGACAAGGGAGCACACACTCAGAGGACTAGAAGGACAAAGTGTTACTTTTGGTGATTTTCGCCCTCTTTTGCTCGTTGTATACCATTATAGACTTTCTAGCGCTCTGCGCTACTTCTAACCATCGCCATTGGATTCCCCATGGAGTCCTCTGTTCTGTTTCCTTTGGTTACTCACAGTGGACTCCAGGTCAGTAGCTCATTGTTGTTCGCTCAATACCATTCATGGTTACTCACAGTGGACTCCAGAGTGATCTACAGTCCCTATTCAGTGGTTATCCCATCACTACAAGCTTTCTGTGCTTATCACAAAGGGACTCGAAGGGTGGATAAAGAGCAAGTGTATATCGAGTAGCTCTAGCTTGGGGTTTTACAGGCAAGGGGAGAAGTCCTTAAGTACTACGAGATGGAAGGCAATGGAATCACATGGAAGGTGTGTGTCATCTGCAGTATGGATGAGTAAGAAGCTGTGGATGGCTGTGAGTACAGTAAGCAAGAAAGAGATAAGTGATAAGTGATGGTAAGCAAGTATAAGTAATACACAGTGAGGAATGAGTCAGAGAAGCTGTGTATGACTAAAGTACATGGAATAGACGATATAGAGGTGGAACACGTAAGAGAAAGAAAGAGAGCACAGGTAAAGGAAAAAGAGAGGGGTCAATCGTAACATTACCCCCTTTGTAGGTTCAAAATCACTGATTTGAACAATGAACACCCTTTCCCCATTGACGTTATCATAGGCTTTATCTGGCCAGGTGGGATCCTCGTCATCATATTTGGTGGGATCAGGATAGGAGAGAGTGTAAGGGACATGTCAGCAACAAGGAACAATTGCACCTCGAGAGTGAAATGGTGTGGTTGGTCCTTGAGAACAATGGTATGACCTGGACGATCCCCTAGAAGTGGAGGAGGTAGAGGGGGAAGGGACGGGAGTATGATATCGAAGGGGGCATTTGCCGAGGAGATGGTCAGGAGCCCATTGGAGGCAAATCATGCAGTGATGTCTAGGGCAATTGATTCTCCAGTGACCCAGCCGATGGCAGACAAAACAGGTCCTGCGACGGAATCTGTGATTATGTCCTAAAGGCAGTCCTTGGTTTTGGACTTCAGCGATGTCCAAGATATCATCGTCATTCAGGGGGGAGGAGGAGGCAGAAGGGGAAGAGAAAGGGGGAGAAGGAGGGGAGTGCGATACATAGGGTCCATTCCTTTGAGATGTTCCTCATTGCTATAAACCGACACTGAATGGAACATAGCTTCTACCTCGTCTAAGGCATTAATTTCTGCAGTTCCTAGAGGGAAAGAGGAAGTGGAGGGGATCCAGAGAATGGGAAGGGGTTTCCTCTGGGGAGACGGCTTCAACCTCTGCAGGATAAGAAGATGAAGAGGGGGACGAGGAAGACCTGGGGGAGAGGAGGGGGTGGGGATGGTAAAGGGAGGGGAATAGATCGTCATCTCAGCCAGAAACCTATCTGAGTTGGTGACAAAGTCCAACATCCAGAGTTGGAAGAGAGCAGTGAGAAGGTGTTTTTCAACAGCGACTCTGGTGGAGGAGATTTGGGAGATGAGGAAGGCCGTATCTGCATCAGCAGAAGGGAGTAGTCCCGAGGCCATGGGGCCAAGATGAAAGATGTGGATGAAAGCAAGGTAGGTGGAATAAAGATGCGAGTCGACGTCGGTGTGGTGGAAGACAGGATTACAAAAGCGGGCATCCTATAGATACATTCTGAGTTTTAGAAGGTCTTCAGTAGTGGGATCATCGGTCCTAGTTATAAAGGCAGAGTGAGGAACGTCCACTGCAATGATTTCGTGGACTTCAGAGGAGGAGGGAAGACGAAGGGAGTTGGGGCGCCAGAAGACAGTCAGATCATTGGCAAGACTTAGAGCCTGGATGAGGAAGGGAGAAGTAGGGGGTTCAAGATCGTCAACGCCCAGAGGAGTTCCACTAAGAGGGCTAGGGAGATGACTTCGAGCCATAATACTGGTAGAAGAAGGAGAACGAGTCGATAGAGGTGGGGGTGAAAGAGAAAGGGTAGATATGGTAGACAGCGTTTTGGAAGGGACATAGGAAGATATAGAGGTATGTGTGAGGAGGGAATGGAAGTTAAGATGAGGAGTTTCTGAGAGAGAAGACAGTAGGGTGAAGCTTTTTATAAGTGAGCAGAGTGGACTTGGCATGTTTCAATTCCTGCTCGGGGATCCAGGTATCTTCTTCAGCTGTGTACCCTGTCCATCGGATTAGGTACATGCGGTTGTTAGGCAGACATCTGTGGTGTATGATCTGGAGTATTTCATATTCTTCTTCACCTTCTATAAGGTCCGGTGGTGGAGCAGGGAAGTTCAGACCATAGACGAGGTTTTTGCGATAGGGAGATAAGAGAGAAGCATAGAACACATTGTGAATGCTCCACATTTTAGGGAGGCGTAAGCGGTAAGTGATCAGAGATAGGACTTGAGTGATGGTGAAGGGTCCTTCTCTTTTCAGAGCAAACTTCCGAGAGATGAGGTTACGTTTCAGGTTTTTGCTTCTAGCCATACTTTGTCTCCCTTGGAAAAAGGAGTGAAGCCCCGACTGTTTCTTGCTGCCATGACTTGGCGAGCAAGTTTGTGAGCAGCAAGGGCTTTGTCTCGAGCGGCAGAGAGTGCTTTGAGGCGGGATTCTACGGGAGGGAGATTGGTGTCTGTGATAACAGTGG
The DNA here is from genome assembly GCA_038091575.1 of Leccinum subgranulosum. Taxonomy (NCBI): domain Eukaryota; kingdom Fungi; phylum Basidiomycota; class Agaricomycetes; order Boletales; family Boletaceae; genus Leccinum; species Leccinum subgranulosum. The sequence continues at coordinate 18,007 of JBBPOS010000554.1, forward strand.
AAAGGGGCAGGGTTCAAAGTCCATCATGAGAAAGAATGGAGATACGCCAGTTGTGGAATGAGGGCGGTGATTGTGGGCAAACTCCGCTTGGGTGATTAGGTTAGCCTATGAGGTGGGGTTATCTCCACAAAGGATCCAAAGATAGGTCTCGACTTCTTGGTTGACTCGTTTGGTTTCTCCATCCGATTGTGGGTGATAGGCGGTAGAGAGGCAGAGGTCATATCCAAGAACTTTTCCAAGTTCTTTGGCAAAGGAGGATGCAAACTGGGGACATCGATCGGAGATGATTTTATCATAGAGTCCGAAGCATTTGTAGACTTTGTGGAAGAAAAGGGTTGCTATTCCCTCAGTGGTCACAGTTGTCTTGGTTAGACAGAGGATTGATAAGCGCAGAATGCTTGCAGTGATGTGATAACCACTGAATAGGGGACTGTAGTGTTACTTTTGGTGATTTTCGCCCTCTTTTGCTCGTTTTATACCATTATAGACTTTCTAGCGCTCTGCGCTACTTCTAACCATCGCCATTGGATTCCCCATGGTCGATTACCCT
>JBBPOS010000555.1:0-18548 GCA_038091575.1 Leccinum subgranulosum
TGCGCTTCTCGATTCTAGGTACAGTTATTCTCACTTATCGCTCCATGTATTTAGCCTCTTCTCGATTCTAGCATTCTTTGCGCCGATTGGAAGTCACGCGCCTCGGATCCTGGTGAACCTGACACCTTCTCGGAGTGTTACCGCCGTTGGCTTGCTTACATAAGTCAACACGAATGCCGAAAAAGGAAATCTCACGGGGCACGTCCTCCAGTGTGACTGTACTCAGAGTTGGCATTAACGTTCTTCGTTCTTCTTTCTTTTTTCTCTTCTGATCGACTCAAAGTGTAGAACCACGGTCATGGTGAGACCAACGAACCCAGTCTTACCCGGTGCTGATCTGACTTTGCAATGATTGCTAACGCGCTCATATTACAACCGCAACAGTCGGCCCTCTTCAACTTTCAATCTCTCCTGCTTGTCATCCTGCTTATGATCTGCACGTGCACCTATGTGCGCGCCGTCGCGCCTCGTCTGATAGACAAGAACAAAAATGGGTGCGAGTCTTCCCCGTCTTCAGCGCCTTCGCATATTGACGAACATATATAGGATCTTTGGCTTGTTCTTTATGTCCGCTCGCATAGGTACGTCTCTCCCTCCTTTCGAGGCGTAAACCAACGCCACGCCAACGCCGGTACCGACCCCGGAATTCGATACGAAAACAGGTGAACGTCTGTCGCCATACGTGGCCCTAGCATGCATGGCCATGGCTGTCACCATTCTGCTACAATAGTTCGCCCGCTTCCCGCTGTCATTTAGCCTTGTTCCATCCCTTGACTTCCGTCGTCTAAAAGGAGTGTCGTCCGCTTCCGGCTCTCCGCCCACACACCTACCCAATGCACATTGTCCCAATCTTGCCAACACTACCATTTTATTCTCTGCAACAAAGTAAACGGTATGATAAGATATGTCAAAAAAGAGGAAATGTTGCATGCGATGATTAATGTAGACCGAAGCATTCATGGTGGAACGAATATAGTGCAGTAAAACAACTCAAGCCCCCCAATTTTCTCCTACTGTCAATTACCACTTTGGGAGGCACATCTAAAATGCATTCTTGCCTTCCCCAACCAGCGCCCCTGAAGATGGCCAAGCTGATGCGAGTCTCCTCTTGCCTGCTGTACATCAATATCGCGGGCGAGACGACCAGCCTCGTTTGTCCCGATCGCGATCGTAATCATGACTGTCGTATCTGCTCGATCGTCTATCGTCGGAATAGCTACGTTCCTTGTTGCTATACTCCTTGCTGCTGCTATACGACCCTCGACCGCCGGATGCGCTCTCCGAGGACGACGTTGATTTTGACAGAGAACCGTGAGGTTCCGGACGCGAACTATGCCTGCTCGGAACGTTTACATTCGTGGAGGGGACGGCTGGGCGTGGCGGAAGGGGATGCGCACCCGCCGACGTAGGAGTCGGCGGTTTCGGGGGAAATGGTGGTGGTAGTTGTTGAAACTGTTGCTGTTGGTGTTGTGGGTGGTGATATTGGGGTTGTGAGGTCACCACAGATGACGGTGCCTGGCTATTCGGATTCAAACGCGGATCCGCGATGCCTCCGTTGAGAGACCCTTGTGGTATACTGACATAACCTTGACTGCCATATCCCTGGGATATGTGTCCCAAGTTATTGCTATGGTTGGTACCACTACCAGTTCCAGGCACAGGGTTCGGGATAGGTAGGCCTGTCTGTCCACTCGAGCTCATGCTCGCATTTTGCCCATACGGTGCTGTTGTTACAGCACCCACAACGCCCGAATTCGAACTCGAACTCTGAGCGAGTTGCGGAATCTGCAGACGCAATGATTCCAACACCCCTGCGAGCGGCGAGGGAAGAGAACGTGTCTGGCCCTGACCTGGAATTGGGGGCGGATTCAGCTGCTGCTGCTGCTGGGACATTGCCCGGGGTTGCGTTGGTGGTCGTAATGAAGAGGGTGGGAGGGGAACAGCAGGCCTTTGCGGAAGGTCAACTGGTGGTGGCATTTGAGATGCAAGTGCATTTGTGCCAAGGGAAAGCATCGACCTTTCTTCGCTTCCCCGGCCCACAGAAGACGACGCGGAAGTGGCAGAAGCGAGGGATGCCTTGGCAGCACGGATGGGCGCAAGTCTGTCAACAACAAACGAGACAGCTGGGGAGTTCAGCGAGCTGCTGATCAGTGGTTGCGGTGACTCTGCCTTCACCGTTGAACCACTCTGTAAAGTCAGAGGGGTAGGGGGGACAGGATTCGGTGTAGCGTTTCTCGGATGTACATGATGATTCAAGGTTGATGGTAGGGGTGGAGGTAATGGATTGCTCGGTGTTAGTGTCGCGCCTGTAGGTAAGCTTGATTGGTTGATGGAGACAGAAGCGCTTGGTAGTGAATCACTGGTTACAGGTGACTTGGACGGCTGCGAAGGCTTTGCGCCCCGACTAGTTGTAGGCACGGGTGCTGCTGCTTTCTTTTCACCTTTTGTCTTGGGATGTGCTGATGTAGATGTTTGTTTTGATGGCTTGGGAGCTTGATTACACAGTTTCAATCGGTAAAACATTTTTCCGAGGGTGGGAACAACTAACCTTCGGCAGGTGAGACACGTTTTGAGGTTTTCACGAAGGGTATAGAATCCGTGTCGGAATCGTCGGAATACACGGGTCTTTTGCGTTTGACAGTCTTTGCAGCCTTTGCGATCGCCTGCACAGCAGGTTTGTCACCTTCCCCATCGCTTTTGAGTTCAGAAACTTTGATCTTTTTCGTTATGAACTCCGTCAAATGTTTCGTGACGCGCGTGTTCGACCGAATATCCTGATGAGACGCACGCACGTCCTTCCTCATCTTCTCTACAGCAGACGATATCTGAGTGAGTGACAGCGTCTGCCTCTTCAGGTAAATCAACAACCCGATCATGACGAACTCGATCGGCGAAACGCGTGACGGCCGATTGAGCGATCCGCTGTATTTCTTGTCACGCGCTAACGTTACAAAGATGCGAAAAGTATCGTGCAGATCGACACGAAGTTTAGTCGACACGGGCTCCGTTTTCTGGAGCCATTTCTCGAGCGTCTTGGTGCCTGGCATCGTCGTCTTCGGGTAGCTTTCGATGAGATAGCCAATAGTAGCAAGACACTGGAAGTCCCGTCCACGAGCGTGACCCCAATCGAGATAACCTTCGAAACCCTCTTCGCCAAGAACCTGGTTTTGGATGTCGCGAATGACCGTGGACCATGGCCCAACAAGTGCTTGTAGTCGTTCTTTTTTCGGTGAGTCGCATCAAGTCCGGTCAAATGATCAAGCAAAACATACCTGCAGGTGTGAGCGCAACACCTAATTGAACCCTCTGGGTACGAAATAGATCAGGAATTCGTCTAAGGTGCAAGGGTGCATGCTTGCCTGGAAGATTTCTCGTTCTTGGTCACTGTCCAATCCTTGGTATTCAACGCACACGATCTGCTTGTTTGAAAACAGAGTTCTCAGCTGTTGAGGGAGGAGCTTGCGCCTTGCATTCGTCGCACTTGATTTGAACCAAAGCTTCTCGTTGGTGAATCTACGAAAAAAAGAAATTCGGTTGAGAACAGACATTGCGTAGAACAATGGATGTGAAACTTACGAATCCTTATCTAGTCACAACATAGAAAAAATCAGCGAGGGGTGCAAACTTTGACTTTACGGACAAAAACTGACGCGGTATCTATATTTGAAAGCACGTGAGGAAACGAATGTTACTACTAGGCTGGACACACCTGGCCATCAAAGAATCTTCGCCGGAATAACGGGTATGAGTGTAGACGCAGAAAGCCAACCACAGATATATGTACCTTTGTATAGAGGTTAGACGTTGTTTCCCATCAATGCAAGTCCGCAATTCACTCCCATCGTCTTGAACTGTCACGGCTTTGCGTTTCGTCATGAAATCTGACAAAACAAGTTCGAAAAAATCCGACGTACCAAAAATTATCGGGGGTATATAGTAGTTACGGAGTACTGAGTCGATTAGTCCAGACTGCTTTTCCTCCTGCCATACGACGTCTATGGGGACGAGCTTCCGTCAGATCGAGCCTGAACACCCCAAATGCTCTCTGAAAGGAGACGACATACCGCGCTGATATTCTGGGTCTAGGTCTATGGAGTTGTCGATGATCTGGTCTGCAATGTGGGGAGAAATCAGTGCTGCGAGGCAGGACTCGATGGACGTTGGACGGACCATAAAGTGACTTGGCAGTATACTGTGCAGTCCGGGGAGCACGGAGAACGTTGCTGATTTTGTACTCTTTTGTCGCTTTCTTAGCTTTGGAAGTGCGCTTCGCGAGTGGTACGTCATCCTCTTCGCTGGAGAGGTCAGTCAAATCGGAAATATCTGAAAGCGACATTCCCAGAAACACTGTGTGGTATTAAAATCGTTCGGGCCATTGTGCTGGGGCTGAAGGAAAAGAGCCACACCTAGTCTGAGATTTGTGGACGAAGATGGTTAATTGCAAGCATAGTTTAAGGGTGGCTGACTTACAGATTACAGCGCAAGAAATGACGTTCACGTCGATCTTGGTCAACTATGGAGATGTTGAAAGGGTCCTGAGGAGAGAGTCCAACGTGCGGCGTGCACAACCCGGGGAAATGCCGTAGATTGTACAGAAATTCGTTGACAGTTTTTGCTCCAAACTTCCTTTTCCGTCAGTTTTCAGGTAGTAGGACGATTGGGAGAAGAACTTGTTGTGCAGCAACTATCTGGTGGTAGCCAAGGAGGAACTCGGTGCTATTTCAAAGGTTATCACCGTTATCACAATCCATGGTAACTGAAGCGCTGGTAAACAGGCGCCAGCCCTTCCCCATCATATTTCCCATGAATCTCACGTCCAATCGTGGACGAAAACTTTACGCTCCGTTTGAATTTCGAGGCGCGTCGCGTCGCGTCAAAGGTCCCATTAAACGCTGACAGTCATGCGGATCGAAGAACTCGTATTAGAAGGCAAGTGTGACAATCCAGCGGAATTATACTCTAACATCACTGTGCAGGGTTCAAATCTTACCCTGTGCGGACACAGATAACGGGATGGGATCCTTCATTCAACGCCATCACGGGCTTGAACGGTTCAGGAAAGTCGAATATCCTGGATGCGATATGCTTCGTTCTCGGAATTACGAACATGGCTCAGGTGCGCAAGTTTCTTCTCGGTCATGTTGGGCCTAACCACCCGCCTCGTTTCTGCAGATGCGTGCGCAGAACCAGCAAGATCTCATTTACAAACGCGGGCAAGCTGGCGTAACGAAAGCAAGCGTCACCATCGTCTTCGACAACTCGGATCGGGAGAAGAGTCCTGTTGGGTTAGAGAATTATAAGCAGATTACTGTTACTCGCCAGGTCGGCCATTCGCGTCGAGGATGTAATGCTCGCTGACCAGACGAACACAGATTGCGCTTCCCAACATATCGAAGTACTTGTTGAATGGCCACAAGTCTACTCAACAAACGGTTCAAAATCTCTTTCAGAGCGTCCAGTTGAACATCAATAACCCCAATTTCCTGATCATGCAAGGACGCATAACTAAGGCTGGTGGTATTCCTGCTTTCGAAATGCATTCGTTTATGGCATCACAGGTCCTTAATATGCGACCGCAAGAAATACTTGGTATGGTGGAGGAGGCCGCTGGTACTCGCATGTTCGAAGAGCGCAAGGATAAGGCGAAGAAAACCATGGACAAGAAAGATAAACGTGTCCAGGAGCTCCAGTCGATTCTTGACGAGGAGATTTCGCCAAAGTTGGACAAGTTTCGTATCGAGAAACGGCAATTTCTCGCCTGGCAGAAGGAACGGACGGAACTGGAGCGAATCGGCCGAATGCTGCGGGCGTGGGATTGGACCGACGCCAAGGCAAAACTCGAGAAGGCTGGAGAGGATATTCTATTGAAGGAAGCGGATAAGGACGATATGGAGAAGCAGAGGAAAAGGCTGAAGGAGGAGTGCAATGCGGCGGATCAGGAGCGGGAAGGGATCAACAGGAAGCGCGAAGCAGAACGGAAAAAAGGCGGGAGGTTGAAGAAGATGGAGGAAGACGTTGCAGAGCTGGACAAAGAGCTCGAGAAACTCACTACTCAAATCCAGTTGTCGAACGGCAATATCAAGGAGGAACAGAAGAAGGTAGCTTCCTCTCGGGACGAACTCCAAAGTTTGCGTGATTCGCTGGAGGACAAAAAGGGTCAAGTATACCAGCTCGAGAACGCCTATCAGAGCGTGAAGACCTCATATGACGCCACCAATGCTACCCTTGCCAATTCGGAGGAACTTCTTCAAAACCTCTTGACCGGCCTCTCCACGTCCAACACTGGGAATACTGGAGGTGGTTATATGGGCCAGATTTCCGAGGCCAAGGCACGTCTAGCACAGGGCACCGCTGAGGAGGAACAAAACCGTATGAAGCTCTCGATGAACGAGAAGGAGTTGAAAACGTTGGAAGCGAAATGGAGGGATGTGGAGAAGGACGCCCATCGAGGACAGCAAAATCTTGCCAAAACGAAGGGAGAGCTTGAAAAGTTGAAACGGCAATTGACGGAATGTGGTTGGAGCGCTGAGCAACAACAAGGATTTGATGTCGAGTTACGCACCGTTCGAGGTGAAGTCAACCAGCGGACACAGGTGAGCGCAATCCCTTCAATGCTTGGAAGCTTTTTTAAGACATGCTTTCAGGAGCGCGACGCTGTCAAAAGTCGTCTCTCTAACCTGACCTTTGACTACACATCACCCTACCCCACTTTCGACCGTAGCAAGGTCAAAGGCTTGGTTGCTACGCTGACCTCTATCCCTCCTGAACATGCCAACAAGGCAACGGCACTCGAGATCGCCGCGGGTGGCAAGCTATACAATGTCGTTGTTCAAGACGAGCGCATTGGGAAGGACCTTCTGGAGAAGGGCAGGCTCAAGAAACGCGTCACGATCATACCTCTCAATAAGATCAACGCTTTTACGATCTCTGCGCAGGTATGCACCCAGTTCGATATAAGCAACATGTCAATTCACGACCCAACAGAAACTAGCTCACGTCGAAAATCTCGCTCCTGGGAAGGCGAGCGTTGCACTATCGCTCATCGGTTACCCAGAGGATGTTGCTCGTGCTATGGCCTACGTTTTTGGCGACACGATCATCTGTGCAGACGCCGAATCTGCTAATGTCGTCACGTTTGGTGCCAAGGTCCGCTCCGTGACACTAAATGGGGATGTCTATGACCCGTCAGGGACGCTCAGCGGTGGAGCACCACCCAGCGGGAGCGGCATGTTGTTGAGGGTTCAGGAACTGCTAGACGCAGAGAAGGCGTGTGATCAGGCGAGGGTCCGACTGGCAGAATTGGAGCGAGGAGAGGAAGCGGGACGAGATCGGAGAGATCGTTGGAAGAAGTTCTCCAGGGATGTGGAGATGAAAGAACACGAACTCAAGTTGTTGGACGAACAAATCGGAGGAAGCAACGCAGCGAGGGTGAGAGAGTAGCATCGCTTCCTTTGTATGTCGGGATGACCTGATGCGTGACATCTAGCTCAGCGCCGATGTGGAATCTCTCAAACAAACCATTATCGAACTTCGAAATGCTGTTCAGGCTGCCAAAGACAAGCAAAGGGCTGCAGAAGAGGATGTCACGAAGCTCGAAAAAGATATGCGGGAGTTCAAGGACAACAAAGAGGGCAAGATTAACGAACTCAAAGTGAGAGGCTCGTGTATCGTGTATTTTTCGTATCGCAGTGCTTACTATGTTTCAAATAGAATCAGATCTCGAAGCAAAAGGGTGCTCTCCAGAAGCAAGCTGTGGTGGTAAAGACGCGGCAAAAGGAACACCAAACAGCGACGTTAGAACTGGGTAAGTGAAACTTGCAACCTTTTCACTGGATCTGACACTTTTCCACTTCTCCAGACCAGATGGAAAACGACATTCGGGCTGCAGATGCAGCGATTCGAGATGCCAACACTCAGATCGACAAGATGCAGAACGACGTAGGCAAGATCCAACAAAAGTCGGCCGAAATCTCGGTGCGTCATGTACACTTTGTCAGTGTGTTCTTCATCTAGATATATCATGCAGGCCAAGCATACCAAAGCGGAGGCGAAGTTGCAAGAAGAGCGCGCAACTCTTACTCATTTTGACAATGAACTGAAAGCACTCGACGACGCCATAACGAACCTTAAAAAGGGCATCACCGACGCTGAACTGAGCCTGAAGCGACTAGAGCACGACATAGCCGCTCTGGAGAAAGAAAAGGTTACTCAAACTGGCAGCATGACGAGTCTCGAGAAACAGTTCGCTTGGATTCGCGAAGAATGCCAGTAAGTTGTTCCCATTACCCACGCCAAGTATGTTACAAATTCATACACAGGTCGTTCGGGAAGCCTGGTTCTACGTATGACTTCAGCTCGGTTGACATGGTTGCCTTGTCGAACAAGGCGGAGGATTTAGAGACACGGCAGCGTGGCATGAAAAAGAAGATTAACCCAAAGGTCATGAATATGATTGAGACGTGAGTGCTGCCAAACCGTTGAACCTGGTTCCCCGCAGCTCACGCGCAGTTGGTAGGGTGGAGAAGAAGGAAAATGAGATCAAAAAGATGCTGGCGACCGTTTTGAAAGACAAACAGAAAATTGAGGACACGATCAAAGAGCTTGATCGTTACAAGCGCGATGCCCTTGAAAAGACTTGGGAGAAGGTCGACGGGTAAGCTCCTTCCTTTGGTCGTGCGGAATGGGTTGCCAACGTCATGCAGTGACTTTGGTGCTATATTTGCTGAGCTGTTGCCTGGAAACTTTGCTAAGCTACAGCCTCCGGAGGGGCAAGACTTGATGCAAGGTCTCGAAGTGAAGGTTCGACTTGGATCCGTTTGGAAACAGAGTCTCACGGAACTGAGTGGTGGACAACGGTGCGCGATTATCACTGTGGTAATAACTGACCAAACTCTAACGAGACCCTCAAACGAAAACACAGTTCATTAATTGCGTTATCTCTCATTATGGCGCTTCTCCAGTTCAAGCCTGCTCCCATGTATATCTTGGACGAGATTGACGCGGCGCTCGACTTGTCACATACTCAACACATTGGTCAACTCTTCAAAAACAGGTTCAAAGGCTCGCAATTCATCGTTGTATCTCTCAAGGAAGGCCTCTTCACTAACGCCAACGTGCTGTTCCGGACGCGTTTCCGAGACGGCACGTCCATCGTCGAACGGACGGTCGATAGATCAGGGTCCTCGTTGTACGCCAACGCGCAGCAGGGCGACGGGCAGGAAAACCAGGGTTCACGGAGATCACGACGAACTGCACAGTAGTTTTCCTGGCGGATGAGGAGGGTGTTGAGTTACCTTATTCGCTATCGATGCTGTAGGCTTTAGTGGGTTGTACGAGTGCATATATTATACTATCTCCTTGTTCACCTCACACTGAGGGTTTTCATCGGATTAGTGCATACTGTCAAGGCCGTGCGGCAATCATTTTCGACCAGGGCAGTTCCCGCCGCTGGCAAACATTCAAATTTTATTGTAGTGACATTGTTGTAGGTTCTCGTACAATCAGCTTTATGCACAGCGTTAGATGCTCGTCGTAAAATCGTCGTTGTCGCTTGTCGACTCGGAGGTATCTTCCGTGGTCGTGCTATCGCAGCGAGACAGGAAACGACAAGTGTGAGTCACGACGACGAGCAAATTACAAAGGATCAACGCCAAAGCGACCTTGGGATTGGGAACAACTCAAAAATCAACAGAGGCTGAAAGCGACTAGGAAAGACTCACTTCAACATTGGTTCCTGAAACCATCACAATCATATATACATCGAGGATCTGGCCAATGGTGTGGAAAAGCGCTCCGAAGGCTAGGAAGATGCTGAATGCGAAGATGGAGATAATCATTCGCCTCTGACGTCTGGGCAGTCTAACCCCCTACAGCATCCGAAGAGGAAGGATGACGAGAATCAAGACTGCAATACAATCGGCTAAAAGTTCCAATTCCAGAATGAGCGAAGAGATCGGCGAATGTGCGAGACGCGGGGCCTACTTGTGAGCTGAAATATCGAAGTTGACATGTTCATCAAGTAGACCGGTCCTTTGACCCCGGATTCAAGTTTTTGATATCGCCCACTTGATGCTGGATAATCAATGATTTTCTGGATGATAATAATTATCCAGCACAATGCAAAGAATATTACGCAGGCGGAGGTGAATTGGAGGAGGTGAAATCTTCTATGAATTATCCTGATGATCGAGAACAGAACGCTCATGCGCGCTAACCTAGATTTATTCTGTCAGGTCAAGTCGCAACATTGGAAGCACATCGAAACGGACGTCACGATACAGGTGTCGCCGATCGAGAAGATCCAAGTATTTATGACGGACGTCAAGCCATCTAGATGGCAAACATGAGTGACTGTGCAATCGTGACTCGTCATCCGTGAATCCATACCGGCGAACAAAAAGACCCATTGCATTATCACCCACAGGCCTGTGAAGAACAACATGGCTACCCAGACGTCTTCCCACCAGAAGCGGCAGATTCTGAGACGAATGTAAATCCGCCATGCCGTCAATAGAAGCCCTAGAGTTTGAAAGCCGGTGCATGTGGCTGGAGTGCTTCGTTGAGCCTCCCAGTTTGAAACATATTGAGTTGGAATGCTAGTGCACGTAATTACCCCGCACGATGTACAACGCAGACAGCGTCATTGCAAAACTTTGCAAATTGCGACAGGAAAGACAACGAATAATATAAGGCTTGACACACGACTCACATAAACATATATCGTGATGAAGATAAACTTCAACAAACGAGAAACCTATCATTGATACGGCATGGTTGTAGCCATTGACCACTTTGAAGGACCAAATATTGTCTCACCTCAATGAGGTTTATATTACTTGACGCCCGTATTTGCGGTGTTTATATTGTACACGCGGCAAACTGGCACTTCAGATAACGTCGTGATGTGCCTCACTGAGAGCACACACATCGCATTAACCTGCATTTAAAAAGGAGTGACTCAATCGCATGAAAGTTTCGCTCCCTGTGGCGCAGAAAAAAGGCACTTGTGGTGTGCCACCAGGGTTGGGACTCGATGATCCATGTCAACTGGTGAGAAGGTGACCCGGGGGCAACCGACGGTCTGTGCCTATCCCTGATGAGTCCATAAGGTAAGCTCTTTGATGATGAGGCTCATTGACTCGTGAGTTATCCGCCGGTGCGACTAAGATGATCGACTAATAGTGACCTGGTCAGCTAACGCACGATACAAAAGAATATTAAGATTCAGAGTTTGAACCTTCCCCAAGTTGCAATTTGATTCAGTTTTACTTCTCTGCAAAGCCTATACCACCGTGACCGTCTGATTAGTACTATCGAGCACCAAGGACCCTTGATTTCATTTTTTACCCTCGCGTTCAAAATGTTTGATTGGAGATGCGGCAGGCCTACCTGCTAAATACGGAAGACGATTGGGCTTGCTGAAGTATCCGATACCCCGGGAGGGTTCAAGCTTTCAAGTTGGACTCGGAGTCCCAACGGAGCAGGATATAAGTATGTATGGCGCATGCGGCAAAGAAATCCACACGTTATGTACTACTTACTTGATGAAGGTATATTGTATGGATGTTTTGTGTAATTTTCCCACTCCCTCAGAGACCATGTTGTGCCTGTCTAGACTGACAAAAACAGTCTTCGTGATTGGGCTCGATGATCGGATAGCCTGCAGATACAGATCAAAAAGAAGCACGTCTGATGGCAACGGCAAAATCATTTTGGGTTGTCCAGACGTTGAACCAAGTTACCAGGGCACTGATCAATATTCTCATCCTGACTATGAACTAGTACTATTCAAGATCATGAGCCTGAGTCATATCCATGATGTGTCTGGAGGGGCTTAGATTTCCTGCGGCTCGATGGTAGATGGTAGCGAGGTTCAACGTTGTCGGTCTTTGTTACATCGCACGGAGGGAGAACATTGTCAAAGTGTTCACGCTGAGTCATACGATTGAACCTATTGGTTCAACAGTGTTTATCAAGGTAAGTAGACGTCGCCGCCATGTGATTCCGACAGTATTATAGGTCCTGACTTGCCAAGGTGGTGACCGTAACATAGAACTCCGCCCATTCAATACAACTAGATCGGAGCCGACTCGCAAGGGGCTGTGGTCCTTGGATATGGGTTCTTTGAACATGCCGATAAGCTTCTCGCTTGTCAAATTTTATCCTCATCGTGTTATATAATGTCTGTGAGTTGTAAGTAGAGCATAGTATTCTTCCCGTCTCAATTTTCTAGGCTTACGACTATGCTATCTGCGGTTTATATTGTGCGGGGTATGTTGTAGCATTCCATTCCAGCTCGGAGTAGTATCTGGAGGCTTAACGACTCGGAAATATCCCAGTCACATGCAGTGTTTTTCAAGTTCTTGGACTTCTCCTGACGGCATGGAGGATCTACATTCGTCTCAAAACCCACCGCTTCTGGTGGGAAGATGCCTGGGCAGCCGTGTTGCTGTTCACGGGCCTGTCGTGGTTGATCGTACAATGGGTCTTTTTGTGCACCAGTATGGATTCACGGATGCCGAGCCACGATTGCAGAGTCACTCACGGTCATTATCTAGATGGTTTGACGTCCATTATTAACAGTTGGATCTACTCGATCGGTTTCACCTGTATAGTAACGTCCCTATCAATATTCTCCCGTTGTTGTGACTCGATCTGACGACATTTATTTAGGTCAGTGCGCATGAGTGTACTGTTCTCAATCATCAGGATCATTCATACAAGCCCTCATCTACTGAGATTCACTTATGCGTGTGTGGGGTTCTTTGCGGCAGCCTGGATAATACTTGTCGTCCAGAAAGCTATTCAATGTTCGAACTCAAGCTGGCACCACCAAGAGATAAACTCTGGCAGTGGGAAGCCGTTCTGTCGAATAAACGCACGCACCTCTATATTTCAATTCACAAGTAAGCTTCCTTCCACTTCGACATATCCAATATTGACAATCGGACTGGGATGTCTAGTTGATTGTATCACAGTCTTGATCCTCGTTGTACTTCCCCTTTGTATGCTCTGGAGGGTTAAGTTACCCTGTCGTAAGAGGAGGATGATACTCTCCATCTTTGCCTCCAGTCTCTTTCTAGCCTTCGGAGCGCTTCTCCATACGATCGGCCAGATCCTCAATATATACTTGTTAATGATTGCAGGAATAAACGTCGAAGTACGTCTTCCGTGTCGTTTCCCGGTATTTTTGAGCTCATTCCCGCCCGTCCTAAGATCGCTTTGGCGTTCATCGTTTGCAACCTGCTTGTCGTCGTGACCCACATGTATCGTTTATTGTCTCCCACGAGCACGGAAGATACCTCCGAGTCGACAAGTAGTGACGACGATTTCACCACGAGGCTCCCGACATCTATTCAGACGACAACTCAGAGTCTCACAAGTGTCGAACTTGACATATCTCTTCCAACCTCGGACTACTGTCAGAGTACCTAAATGAAGGACAGCCGCGGGTGTTCCAGCCCAGGACCTGTCACATTCCCAAGCAAGGGTCTAAGTTTGCGTCCCATCATGTACTACTAGTTGGAAAGGGAGTATTTATTACATGCGTACTTGTAACTGTTATGAAGTTTGTTTGGGAACGAAAAGGGCTCTAATATTATGTAAGTGGGCCCGGGGTTGCCATTTTGGGTATGTTGTGGCCACCAGCCTGCGTGGGTTCCTACAAAAAACTGTGACGGTCTTCAAGCTCAAGCTTCAAGTTGCTGCTCACGTTCGAGCAAAGTTTGTCGTTCCAAGATTTTACTCCTTCGACTGTCCCAATCCTTGAAGGCGTCTGCTAGTGCACATTGCCTCAAGCTCACAATGTCACGCCGCGACTCAGGCTCACGCGGCGGTCGTCGTCGTCGTGAGGAACCTGGTACATCCCACTGGGAGCCACCGTATAGCCGTACTTATAGAGATGGATACGGTCGGGAACCTCATGCACCACCAACTGGATCGGTCTCTAGTAGGGGCTTCAACTATTGGCGGGACGAAGCTCTGGCGCCAAGTTCCCACTACCCTTACACCCACGGTCCATATCGGCGGGAAGTCCGCGATGAGCGGTGGCGCGACGACGGTCGCTCATGGCATCGCGAATCTTCGTACCCTAGACGAGAGCGCGACTCTGGACCCACCCGCCACGCGGAGTCGCGGCGGGACAGGTGTCTACCTCCTTTCGGAAACCCACCACGCCAACGCCACTCGACGTATACCCCAGCGTCCCGTGCTCACCGACCCACCTTCCGTGCAAGAAGTCCTCTAGAGTCTTTACCACCCATGAGACCCGCTCCACCGGAACAGCCACGGAAAGCGTCGCCCCCACCCAGCCAACCTTCTTGGCCTCCAAAACCGAGTCCGGAATACCTTTCTCTATCTGGGAAACCATCAGAGATCCTACGCGACCCAGCGTCGGCTCGGAAGCTCCTCGTGCTGGATCTCAACGGCACTCTTCTCATTCGGTCACCCCGATCACGGGCTTCCATTTCAACGGGGCCGCACTTGCGTCCTGTACAACCACGTCCATATATGCAGTCGTTTAGACAATATCTCTTCTGCGCCGAGACCAAAGCATGGCTGGATACCATGGTATGGTCGTCTGCTCAGCCGCACAGCGTGGACGATATGGTGAACAAGGTCTTTGGGCCCGCCAAAGCTGAACTAAAGGCAGTGTGGAATCGAACGAGTCTCGGTCTGTCTGAAGCGGACTACAGTATGTATCAGTCTTATGATACGAATTATTTTGTGTCATCCCTTTGTGATCGGCTGTCGCACGCATGACCTGTCACCTGACTGACTTTATATTCTAGATCGGAAGGCGATCACCACGAAGGACCTTGCGAAGCCTTGGGATTTGTTTGCCACTGCGAAATCGCAGATAGCTCATTCTGCACTCACGACGCTCTTGCTCGACGATTCGCCTCACAAGGCAGCAATTCAGCCCTTTAATCACGTATGCATACCCGAATACGATGGCACGAGGAGACAACACGATCTACGAATCTTCCTAGCCACGAAAGAACCCAAGGATGGGAAACGAAAGAAAGCAAAGCAGAAGGACCAGATCGAGATGGCATCCGATCAAATAAATGCTGAGCTACCCCTCGGAGATGTTGAGTCAGGAACGGCAGAAAAAGAGCCATACGACGCAGTCTTGTTGGCGATAGTCGGGATCCTGGATGCAGTGAAATTGCAGAGCAATGTCGCGGGGTGGGTCCGCAATGGTGAGCTGTTGGCTACACAGGAGAGGTTGAGCGATGTTGGTGCGTAGGCCGTCCATCACCAGAATGTCTCGTCGAATTGAGATCAGCGATACACATTCTAGCCTCGAACACATTCGGATCTGGCAACGACGCAAGCAGTTTGTGCGATCCCGCTGTGGCTCCGGAACAAGCTCATGTACAAACAAAGATGTGGTTCGACGATCCGTGGGTAGTAGGTTATTGGGTCGCGCGAGGCCGAAGAGTCCTGATGCAGCTAAACATTCCGGTCATACATGGAGTGGCAGGGTAGCAAGTTGGTCCATTTGAAGATGGTATGCTTTCAACAAGGTGTTCAGGGACCTCATAATCAACTCTAACTTCTGTTCAGGGCGAGATTGGAACGGATCAGGTAGAAACCCAACGTGCTAATTCTAGAAGGCCGAAGATTCTCTGCTTATGGCACCGTAGGGATTCTCCGTCTCCACAGTTGTGTTTGCGTAAACTAGCATCGTGAAGAATGGCTCCACATGGCTTTGCTGAATCGTGTGACGTCTGATCGTCCCGAGAGTTGGTGATGCGTATCTGCATAGTTTAGTGCCGCAATCTTTTCATCCGATGGCTTGTGTTGACGCTTCGAATGGCTGCGTTGCCACATATAAGCGATGCATGAAACTGTTCTCGGACCACTAACCTTGGTTAGCGACCACAGTCGTTTCGTTCATCGCAAAGTTTCCAGGTTTCACTATGGCAAGAGCCGCCGTCTATCGACTCGGGCTACAATAACGGAGTGCATAGCTACGGTTATTTTATGAAATCTGTCAGTGATCATCTGGACTATTTTGGTTGAAATCTTCATTGAAATCCTGACCAGCAGATCCGTCATGTTTTCAGACCCCGAAAATTGTGACATGACCTGCGCAGCATATAATTCCTTGTATTCAGCATCTGAGCGTTCGACAAATAGTTCCCTTGCTTTCGATGTTAGCCCGAGCTGCTCGACCAAGATGTACTTGGATGATGGTCGTGTTTTGGATGACGTCATTCATACTTGTGCACGGACAGAATCTCACTGAAGCACAAGTTTCCGTCGTCAGTCAGCGACTTGCGGAGGGGGCAACCCACAGGCGAGTTTTCTCTCTCCCCAGATCTGAACTGCATCCCTTGACCACGTCTCCCACCGTCCCCCCAATCCAAAAGCTGGGAGTACGGTACGCGCTCCGAGGTTATCCTGGAATACAATGCCTCGAGCTATTCCGTCCTCTCCACTTCCTCAGTACCTCCGCCTAAGCAGGTGCCTTCTGATCTAACCAGCGCTCTGAGCGATGTGTGGGCCATTACACACGCTGTCGTCACCAACCGCTCATCCACCGGCGCCGGGTCCCGCCCCCAACCACTCGTACAAGATGGGAGTGCAGCAGACCCGGCGAGCCTTGGCGTCGCCGTCCTCCTTGCGAACTGGACCGGACAGGGGATCTCGGACGGACTGGACTACGCGGGCGCCGCACTTGACCAGCTCGAGTTTTTACTGTTGAAGGTGCCGCGGACGCACGACGGTGCCATTTCACATCGCGTGGATCAGGTTCAGTTATGGTGAGCCGTGTGTAATAGCAGCGATCCCGTTTGTTTGCTTGTTCGACTTGTGTTTGTAGGAGCGACTTCGTATATATGGTGCCGCCATTTTTGGCTTACTATGGCGTGACGACCGGCAACATTTCGCTTTTGGGAGAGGCGTACTCACAGATCGGCTTGTATCGCAAATATCTACGAGATACGACCGCCCATAACCTGTGGAAACATATACAACTCGGTTCGTACGGGACGGACAACGGGCACTGGTCTACGGGTAGAACCTCTTTGTTACATTCCTCAAGGTAACAGGCTGATGATGCTACTTGCAGGGAATGCATGGGCTGCAGCGGGCATGATCCGCGTCCTCGGGACGATCCAGAGGTCAGCATACGCGAATTCACTGCGACGACAACAAAAGGATCTCGCGTCCTGGGTTCAGGAGATCCACGATGGGATGTATCGCCACCAAGTGTGTCCACTCTCCTTTTGGTCTTGTTCCATTCAATGGGACTTTTGGCCGTCAATCATATAAGTACTGATGGATCCTCCCCCTCGATTAATTTGTCCAGGATGGTACCTCTGGACTCTTTTGCAACTACGCAGACAATATGTCGACGTTTTTGGACGCGTCGTCCACTGCCCTCCTTGCTAGCACCGTCTACCGCCTGTCGTCGTTATGGGGTGTGCACACACATCTTGGGCGGGCGGAACTCTCGAGGAAGAAACTGTCAACACAGGCCGTCAACACCACCTCGTCATCAGGGGGATGGGTGCACTTCACGAAAGACGGGTGGTTGACGCCCGTCGTGGACCCATACGCGTACACTGGTGAGGGGAAAAATAGCCCTGAAGGGCAGGCGTTCGTGATCACGATGCAAGCGGCGTGGCGGGACTCCATCTCGAGTCGCTCAGCGGGTTCCAGCAGATCACGAAGGTGTAAGAGGGTGTGTTTATTGCATTTCTTGTTTCTATTTCTATGTTCTTTATGTTGTATTTTGATGTCCTTATGGTAGCATGGTACCTCATGGTGGAGAGCACATGCGGAGTCACGGTGACAGACAGCCCCAGGCTGAGACGGGTATGTTAACTATGGTAATATTTGCTGGGGTAAGTGTTTCTGTGGCAAGTGATGTGGGGAATTTTAGCATTAGAATAGGGTATATGACCACCAGTCCCTGACAGATTGACTCATCTTAAATGGCACTCCTCATAGATCAGTGATGGCAACACAAGTTCAATGATAAAAAAACTGACTAAGTCCTCTTGATTAAACAAAATGAAAATATACTGTAAGCCTTGCAGCTTATCTGCAGCTTATGACATTGCTATCTTGCCCAAACACTCCACTCCCTACATTTCATTATTTCCATATGTTTCTCACTGCCACTTCAAATACATATATATATAGGCCACTCAGTGCTTGCATGTACCTCACTCTCTCATACTCTGCCATCCTGTCTGAGTAAGGCACAGTGCCTACATATATCTCTACATACTTGAATTTATTTCCCCACCTGCCTGGTGAGCTGTAAGTATTGACTGTTTTCAATGTATGCTAGTTGTAGTAAAAATTGTAAAGTGTATGACAACAGTTTATAAGAAAGTGTACCAAAAAGTGTAGGTAAAGTAAACAGTGTATAGAAAAGTCACTGTGGAAAGTAAAATATGTGAAATTCAGTGGTCAATTAACAGTATTTTAACCGGGCGTTCAGTAGATAAATATATGAATATCATTGGAAAAAAACCCACTGAACCGGCATCGGTCCACTCTGAATTTCGGCGGATTTTATCACTGAA
>JBBPOS010000556.1:0-18482 GCA_038091575.1 Leccinum subgranulosum
AGTTGAGGAGTCTGATCGCATCCGGGTCTTTTGATCCGAGGGGAATGAGCTTGATGTAGGTCTTGGCGAGGTTCTTCTCCTTCAGACCATACATCGCGCGCTCGCGGTCTTTCTGTGTGGATTCTTACGTTCCCGTCTACCTATACAAATACTGGAAACGTGCCTGAGGGAGAATGAGACGAAGGACGGGGAACAGGTCATGGCCGACTTGTTCCCTCCAATGCTGCACATCGCACAGATCAAACTTGAGGATTGAATACGGTCATCATTGTAAACCTACGTTGAACCATGCACCAAGAAACCGCCGTCGACGTTCTGGCTTGCGTTCGGTGGTCAATTTATTGAAGAGGCCAACGAGCACCGAAAAAGGGGCGCTGCCTCTGTTCTGAGGAGGCGCCGGGTACACAATTCCTTCACTCACTGTCGGCTCAGGCGAGCTCGCAGAGGGCGCAGGTGTTGGTTGCATCATAACAAGCGTGTTATTTACTCTTGTTTATTTCTCTATATTCTAATATCTATTACCTCCTGCATCCATCATAAGCGCAGCCTTGACGGAATCCAGCTCATTTAGCACCTCGAGACCCACAGAACGTGCCCATACGATGGGATCGAGATTTGAAGAGTAGATCTTGTGAAGTTTGTCCACGGCAGACATGACCTTGTGATTTGCAAAGTAACGCTCGCCGGCGTAGGACCGCAGTGCAGTATAAGAGCCTGGCACCAGTCGATCGTTAAAACCCTGCAAAGGCACCCATAATTATAAATTACTTGCCAATATCTCCGCCATACTTGAATGTCTGGACGACACAACGAGCGAGACATTCGACATCGCCCAAGCCCAGGTTCAGTCCTTGTCCTGCGAGAGGATGAATCGTGTGCGCCGCATCCCCGACAAGGACGGTTCGGCTACCCTTGCCCTCGCCAAGGTACGCCTCTGCATGATTGTACCGAAGGGGGAAACTAGCAATCGTACCGGCTTGAATCGAACTGACAAGAGGCGGTATCGAATCCGCATCGTTTGGGGGTATTCCACCCGAGAGCGCGGATGTTACAGAGGCATACGCAGAGTACTTTGAAATGTTGTGGGACTGCTCTCTGAACGCAATTTCGTCATTGATCGCATCGTACGAGAGAGGGTTGCCTTCAGCCTCTGCCTCCAGAATACGATCGTAAAGATATCGGAGGGATACGTTTGGCAGGCGGAACGCAGCGTTAATCATGCTAGCCAACACCGACGGGTCGGATTTGCACAATACTGCTGCGTGACGCGGTCTGGTCGACCAGACCAACGACGAGACTGTAGGAGAAAGGGGTAGGAAGGCAATTGGACCAGTCGGCAGGAACCTTTGATATGCTGTATGGTTGGGCTTCTCAAACGCGCCTCGGGGTGGATGATTGAGCGTTGCGACGAGGGCTTGTGTGTCGTACGACCATCCATAAGAAGAAATGCCAGCGTAGGAGCGGACAGGAGAGTTGAAACCGTCTGCACCAACCTTGAAGATGATGAGGACAAGTTATATATATCAGGAGAAACTTACGAGCAGTCTTGCACGAATCGTCGTACCATCGGACAAGTGAACCATGGGCCATCCGTTACCCTCGACCTCGGGTTCGATCGACTCGACCCTGACCTTTTGCAACAAATGGATGCCTTGCAGATTTTCCAGGTGGCGGAGGAATGCGCGTTGCAAGTTCAGATTCTCGGTCAGTCTGGCCATCTCGCTGGATTCAGCAGTATTAGTAGAAGGAAACTCAGCAGCATCGAATGCGATGCGTGCATCCGAAATGCCGTCCCAAACCTACATCACACATGTATCAACGGGTTGTGGAAGCAATCAAAATGGGACTCGCCTGCATCTCTCGAATGGGGCTGGTGCGAGAATGGTCTACATGGGACCATGCACCAATGCCTGTACGAGGTTGGAGTTGAATTGAAGACTTTTGCGAAAGTCTCACCGTCGAGAAAGGCCCTTGACGCGTTCGTGATCGAGCTAACGCGGTTCGAGAATGTGCCAGCCGGGAGTGACCAGTCGCGAATCTTGGAAAGGTCGCCGGCGTCGATGAGCGCGACCTTGACGGACTCGCGCACGAGTGGACTCGAACCTAACACTCTAATAAGACAATGGAATCCTAGAGCACCAGCACGAACCCACCCAGCGCGCTCGCCAAAGCCAACCCGACCGGTCCACCTCCAACGATCACCACGTCCTTGTCCTGGATTGAGTTGGTCGCGTACGTTCGTCCACACGAAAAAAGCCAACGCCGAGCTGATATCATGATGATGGAAGTACTAACGAAGACCAAATTCAGTGCAACACAACAACTCTGATAATAATGGCGACGGTCGCTCCCCAGGTATCCGCCGCCCAAGCCGTCGGCGAGTACCTCCAGTCACCCGACGACCTCGCCAAAGTCGCCACATTCCGCAAGAAACTCGAGAAAGAAAAGGCGTCCATCGATGCCAGACTCAAGAGCGGCGTCAAGGAGCAACTCGACGCCACGCGCGAAGGGCTCAAGAAGCTCCTCAGCACGCGCAACCAAGTTCAGATGATCAAGGAGGAGATGCAGATCATCGACAGGCTGTGCGCGGACCCTCAGAACTCCGTGTCGACGTTTGACCAGATCAGTCGCGTAAGTCGACCTCGAGCTCGCCGTCGTTCCAAGGCTCTGATGAGTCGTCAGGTGTCGATGGTACACCGAAACTTTGAGCAAACGGAGGAAATGGTCAACAACTTGCTCGAGATGAACTCGAAGCTCGACGTCCTCGAGGACATGCTCGCTGTCGATTGTCGAGATCTCGTCGGTCCCGCCCCCAACTTGCTCCATCTTCATCTCCAAATCAACCGCCTCGAGGCCTTTCGAAATCAGACCTTGCACCAAGCAAAGCAATCATCCTCCACGTCGCGCCAGAAACTCATTCGCATATTCGAAAGGCTCACACAGCTCATCGTCAACTTTGAGACCTACCTCATGGACCTGGCGCACAACATTCTCCCCCTCGTTCGTGCGGGGCATCCAGGCGTCGTCGTCAAGCTCATCAAGATTGCAGAGTTTGAAGGAAGAGAGGACGAAAAGGTGCGTATATGCGCTTCTCTACAAGCACGACTACAACCCCCTCGTCAGGCAATTGCCATCCGTCTCGTCAAAAAGGCCGCCAAGATGGACGCAGCCTCCAAATTCAAATCTATGCAGGCCAACGCCCGCGTGCTCAAACACTACCGGTCCAAGATATCCAAAACCATCACTGAAACCATCCAGGCCGCGTTCGCCAACACCTATCAGCGGTACCAACGCGACCCGAGCGCATTCTTGGACAACCTAGGATGGATATACCAGGACCTCATCCGCATCGAGAGCGACGTCGTCCCCTGCTTCCCCCCCAGCTACGACATTTATCCCTTTTACATCAAGGAATACCACCGAAATCTCAACACCACGCTCCAACGCCTCCTCGAATCGGAACCGGAGGCAAGCGTCCTACTCCACCTGCACGCATGGCTCAAAGAGTACAAGAAGAGCATGAAAGAACTCAACGTCCCTCCAGAGCTGATCGACCCCCCGCTCCTCAACGGCGAGGAGCAGAGTCTCATCGAGGACTACCTCAAGCTGATCGTGAGGAAGCTCGACGAATGGTCCTCCAACCTGATGAAGACCGAGATCCAAGAGTTCACGACGCGGGCAACCCAGCCCGAAGTGGACAGCGACGGGCTCTACGGGACCCAAGGCGCTGTCATCCTCTTCCAGATGGTGAATCAGCAAATCGAGGCGGCGATGGAGAGCGGGCAGGGCGCCATTCTCGCACGGGTCGTCGAAGAAATCAGTCGGGTCATGCGCGGCCTCCAGGACCAGTGGTCCAAAGTGATCGAGGGCGAATTCAAGAAGCAGTCGGAAAAGCCGGAAGAGATCGTGCCCGGCTTGGCCGAGTACTGTCTCGCGCTGGCTAACGACCAGATCAAGTCGGCGGACAACACCGAGGCCCTGCTCGCTAAGCTCGAGCCGCTCGTGTCCGAAAAGTACCGGGCACCGATCAACGAGAAGCTCAACGACGCGATCGACGGTAATCTGGACGTCGCTAAGAAATGCATGCAGACATTCGTCGCGATCGTGTTCAACGACCTCAAGCCGGCGACAAAGCAACTCTTCCAGGCACCGTGGTACGACGGGATCATGGAGCAGATCGTCATCACGATGAAGGATTACACGTCTGACCAGCAATTCGTGAAACCGGTCCTATTCGAGCTGCTCGTCGAGGACCTCTTAGACACCTTTCTGGTCACCTACCTCACTGCGCTCGCCAACTCGCCCAAACTACGTCTGCCCGCGGCGACAGAGCGGATCAAGGGGGACATCAGTGGCATATTTGCGTACTTTGGCGAGTTCAAGCCGGACAAGGAGCTCGAGAAGCATTTCGAGGTCTTCGAGCACGTGCTCGCGATGCTCGAGGCATCCAAGAGCATGGCGTTTTTATCGTTTTGGGCATTTGCCAAGGAGCACGGGCCGTGCATACCCTTTGTCGAAGGGCTCATGAAGGCGAGGGGCGACCTCGATCGAACGGCCGTGAACGAGGTCATGGAGTCCATCAAACGCAAGGTCAAGGAAGAAGGGTTGACGGAACGTGAGTACCTCCACTAGTGTTCACTGCCAATACTGATGTCACTCTCTATTTCTTAGCCCCGGAACAGACGATTATGAAAAAGATTATTGTTCAGAGTGGTATCTCGCGTTTCCTACGGACATGATGCATGACAAACGGTGCCAACGATGTTTCTTGTTTCTATCTATTGTATTGTATATCACCTATTCAAGATGTCTTTGTGTTCCTAGCATTCACTGTACGTTTATCAAGCAATATACCCATACAGTTTTGGCTTTGTCGAATCCTAGGGTCGACCTGTCAAGCAACCGCAGCCGTCAGCTTGGTGAACATACTATACGGCCCACATTTTGCCACCTTGCGAAGCCGTCCTTGTCGTGCGTCATGCCCATGTCGACCTGACCAAACAAGGTTTTATGCGTAAGACAACCTTCTACTGGTGAGTTGTAAATCTTGGCACCTCGTCCGCCAGAGAGTCATGCTACAAGCTCTTTCTTAAGCATGAAGAAGTCGCATTGTCGATTATCACACCCCGCAGTTTGATAGAAAAATGCGAACATCCGTGATGTATTCAAGCGAGGTTCGCAAACCCGACCCGTGGAGTACTGTAATCGAACACGGTGTATACGCCCTGCAGGAAAGAACACCCAATACTCCAAAATTCTAGACCATAAGTATAGTCAGAACGAGTCCATCGAACGCCATAAAATAAACTCTGAAATCTCACCAACAGGCGAGCGATGGGCGATAATGCTGCTAACACAACCATGAAGATCTTGCCCGACTGATTGAATTTGGAGATTTGCTGGAGGGATTTCAAACGTCTTGCCACCAAAGGTAAAACTCAGTTTTCGGAGAGAGTTGCAGGGTACTGCAGGCTGTCAATTAAAACAAGGTGCGAACGTGATCGGAGCTCACGGCGATAGAAACCAAAGGAGCCAGATTCCTCGAGGATACCGTCAAAGCGTTCGTGCAATTGTGCAACCCGTTCCCAATCTCCAAAGATGAAGTTTGCACCAGTGTCGAGAACAGCAGGTACATTTTCGAAGATTGTGTTACCATTAACACGAACATCGTCCATGGACACCTGCCAGAATCCCTATATAAATGCCAATGTCAGCAACATCCACTCCCGGATCTGCCATCTTGACTCACAGGTTGTGTTACGGGTGTATACACAATGTCACCATTGTATCGCAATCTATTTGCTCCACCGATATACATCTCAGCACCAGAAGAAGTGAGTTTAAATGACAATGTCGGATTGGTTAACCTATTTTGTTTGACAAGCGATTTAAACAGTGGATCAGCACCAAATCTCGAGATAGAAGGGAAGGCCAATCCCAATAAACCGTCTGCGGGGTAGTCATTTGGCCGTAACGAACTGTACGATGTTGCAGAACCGAAGGTCTGAGGGTCTGCCTAGCTTGGCATCAGAATTTAATGGTCATGCTCATAACTGATACAAAACATACAGTGAATCCACCAATGGTTACATTATCAGTAAATCGATCGCCTTTGGCGATGGATCCATCTGAATATTTGATTCGAAATGACTTCTGCTCGTCCCTAGCAGAATCGGATGAATGGGGATCCCAGAGGACGCGATCTTCGGAAATCCCATCACAACCAGTTTGCAGCACCCACATATCGCTGCGGCATCGATATGAACAAAAGCAGGTATATGAACTAAAGGGAGTGCCCACGCTGCACCACTGTCGATTGTGACTGCAAGTGACGTAGATCAGGGTAAACATATACCAGAATGATACAAGGAGAATTCACCCTTCAAGGTCTTGGCAGGAGTACCGATTGAAATCTCGGCCATCCACAGATTGTTTTGAAAAGTTGTCAGCGGCAGGCTAGCCCCACGCCTTCCGAGTCCAGACTCGGAGTCGCTTCGTTTCACAGCGAAAGGGTGCATCGACCCCGTGTTCCTCTCGTAATTGTCCAGGCCATCAAGGATCTTACTAAAAATGTTTTTGAATAAAGCAGATATAACGATCCATTCCACGTACTCCCTGATTAATATACCATGAGATGTGATTGCATCGAGATCGATGGTTTCATTGGAATTCAGAAACGGAGACTCGTGCCTGGCGAGTGGTATGGCCATACCCCTTGCTTTTGGTGCAGGATTTGCAATAGCCAGAGAAAACAGGCTGCTGGTGACTGCAAATATAGTTATTGTAGTGAATCGCATTGTAGATGAGTGGAAAGGGCTGGAGGTGAAACGCAAATAGTACCTTTAATAATGAGAAGCCAACAGTCACAATATCCATGGGCCCATCATGATCAGGGATTGGAACAAATCGCATCATGGATAAGTCAAACTGATGATGTGAATGGATCATGTGTCACAGAGGAAGAACCGCGGCGCAAAAGTGGAACTTGATTGAAGACTGATTCATACATGAAACCATAAGTTAATTTGGGGGAAAGGCTGTATTAAATATGTACTCGCTCATAGGGCGGCTTTGCACGGTTGAATTTGACCTTCTCATCCGGCGATGCCTTCTAGATTGACCGCCTCTGGGAGCCTGGGAGCCTGCGACATCCGTCGGGTTCTGGTAGTAAGTAGCGAAACTACCCGAGACAGACACATGCCGATGAGTCTTGATCATCATTTTCTCGACGTCGTGTTGCGCGCCATATCAATCGTCGCATCGTTGTAAACTGGGTTCCCATCGTCGTCACTTCAGAGTCATTGTGGTGCCGTGGAAGCACGCTGCGTCGTCGATGTCAGTTCGTCGTTATGTCGTCGCGCCACAGGACCCACGACCCACGGGTAAAGTATGGGTACAGGTCCAAAATCATGGACCCATAGTCAGTTTTCAAGTTGGCCTTGTCGGATCCTAGGTTCGAACTGGCAGGCAGCCGTAGGAACGTGATCGATCTTGCTATACGATCTACCGCTTACACTTGCCAAGCCGTCCAAAGCCTGGGACAGAGAGCTTGTCATACCTCATGACCATGTCGACCTCACCAAGTAAGGTTTTATGTGTCTAGTCCTTGTTTGAGTGGTGAGCTGTAAATCTTGGTACCTCGTCCGCCGGAGAGTCGCGCTATGGCTCTTTTTAGGTCGATTATTACACCCCGCAGTTTGATAGATCAAATTCATAAACATGCATTCAAGCGAGGTTCGCAAACCCGACCTGTGAAGTACTGTAATCGAACACGGTGTATACGCCCTGTAGGAAAGAATTCCCAATGGTCCAAAATTCTAAACCATAAGTATAGTCAGAACGGGTCCATCGAGCGCTACAAAATAAGCTCTGAAATCTCACCGGCAGGCGAGTGCCGGGCGATAATTTGATGACTGCAACAACGATTATCGTAATGAGTCGCATAGTAGAGGAGTGGAAAGGACTGGCAATGAAACATCCACCTATAGACCTTAAGAAAGGCCTCAACAACGTCCACGACCATCAGAGAGAGAAACAAATCAAATGATGGATACTAGGTCCCAAAACTGATGACGCTCTACATTCTGGGCCGACTATCATTTTAAATATGCCCGTTCAGATCATCAATCGTTGACCATCGTGATTTTCTCCATCGTTGCGTGACTACGGGGCCCTACATTGAACATTAATAAATCAACGCGAGTCTTAAGTGGGACAGACATACGTACGTTTCAGTGCTGACAGTGCGGTCGCGAAGAACGAGACAACCGTATTTGTGTGCACCTTAGGCCGCGCTCTTTTTCGTTCCCACGGTCCCGAGAGGTACCCTTCCGTGTATGGTCACACGGTCCATCCCGACGGCATCTCCCGAAATCAATCTAATCTCCGCATACGTTGCTTCAGAGCGCGTCCCGACCCTCTGCGCTGCTCAGCGTGCACGTGCGCAGCGGCGAGCGCGCATGTTCAACACGGTCACGGCGACATCCTGGGCCTGCTCTGCCCCCGTCCCCCCGCGCTGCCAGAGCGCGTCCCAACCCTCTGTGCTGCTCAGCATGCACTGGCACGTGCGCAGCAGTGAGCGCGCACATTTACAGGGTCACGGCGATACCCCGCCCCTGCTACTACCACCCCGCCCCCGCCACCAGCCAGCCAGCCTTGCCCCTCCCACTTCCGTACTATGGCGCCGGGCGGCGACCGTCGTGCGCTCTCGTTCTGTCGAGAACGCGCGATGGCCGTTGCACGCACGCTTGGATGCGCTCGCCCGTTCCTCGTCCTCGTGCGCAACACGACGACAACACGACACGACGACGTGGCGCAACGCCAGCACGAAGTGACGACCAACGCGCGCTCGCCTCGGATCGCTGATCGTCGTGCAGTGACTGCCGTGCGCTCTCGTTCTGTCGAGAGCGTCCGATGGCCGCCGCATGCACGCTTGGACCCGCTTGCCCTCCCCATTGCTCGCCCGTGTGTCTGTCATCCCATCACGCCGATATCCTGCTCCGCCCCCGCCACCATCCACCCCGTCTCGCCCCTTCCCGCTTCGATACAGCGTCGTGCGCGCTCGGACGCGCCCGCCCTCCCCATTCCTCGTGCGTGTGCACAGGCCCTTTTGGCGTCCACATGATGGCAACAACAACAACGCCCGCAACGCGACGTTGAAACCGACTGCAAGTTCACGGCGACGCGAGTCGTGTCACTCGCGTGCCCTCCGAGTCCGTTGTCTCCTCCCGAGTCACGGCGCATCCTCCTGGCTCTCCATCTGCTGGTATGTACTCTCTCCATTGTCCTCTTCTGATGCGCTTGCAAGTACGCGCATGTTCGTCCTCACATAACTCTATATATTAGTTTAGATTGAATAAATTTTGTATGTTATTTTTCTCCCGTGCGCTAATTACATAAGCATGTTGGATGAGCATTTTCTTCCTTAAGAAGAAAACGCTTGCCACATATGACCCGGAAGCGCGGGAAAATCTCCGGAAACTTAGGAGACCTGTAAAACATATTCAAAAATTGACATTGTGGCTTCCACAAATGTTTAGCTGCCATTCTAAATTGTAAGTGTTATAAGGCATGATTCACATCAGGGGAGCGGGGATGGAAAGATAATCCTATATAATCACCAAAAGGGTATGTATAATGGTATATAATCCATTATAATGGATTATAATGGATTATCGTTCCATCCCTGCTCCCCTGATGCAAAACCTATCTACATGGCGTGCCTAGTATATTTTGTTTGTTAAACAACAAGGTGCAAAAGTGTGCACGCATGCATGCATGAATCCAACTGCAATGTGACCATGCTTCATGCTTTTTCGTGTTCTCACAGTCTAAATTGAAGAATAAGCTAGGCACACTGTGTAAACTGTTTCTAAGTCATGGTAAATATACATTCTGCTATTTAGAAGCACTATTAAAGTGCTGTGGAAGCTGAAATGTAAGCTTTTGATATGTTTCAGAGCGATAGGAGATGTATACATCACAAAATTTGTTGAATCTGAATATGCTCAAATATATGTATCTTTACTTGTACAATATGTGTAATTTGTATATCTTATGGACCACCTGTGGCCAAGGATATACGGCCATAGTTAGGAACTCAAAAGCTTGAATATTACAATATAATGTCTGTAATGTCCTTCTAGGGATCCACCTGATGAATATTGATCGGTCATGCACACGGGGGCATATATGGTCATACACAAAGATGTATTGGGATCTATTTGGCTACATGATTGGATGAGAGATACATGCAGGGATCTATTGGCTTACAGAAACGGGATTGAGATACATGCTATAGGAACAGGATATCCTACACCGTGACCAATGGAATGGAGACTTCAACACATACCTTCTACCAAGTCACTTACTAGTATGAAGACACTTCGCTTTCTGAATGTGGCCACCAGTCTCCTCGTCTTCAACTTCATTTCGAGCACGTCTCTTCCCCTTCTTCTTCTCTGGCATGGGGGGTGAATTCTTCTTCGCCTACTTCATCTGTAACATGACAAAAACATGGGGCCAAACAAGGGCAAATTGCTGCCAGAGACCCTTCAGTATCAGTGTCCCAATGAGAGAACATATCCAAGGGAGTGGTCTGAGAAGTACAATACGAGAGAGTTCTCTGAGAGGTACGACACTGCAAAGGAGTGGTCTGAGAGGCACGACGCCGTAAAGGAGACACTGACGGCAGATGGTCATTGTTAGTGTCACCTGCATTGGATGAGGATGGAGGAGACACTGGCAACAATCCAAGTTGCTTTAGAAATCCTATATGGATATTCTAATAGCGCAGCCGAGGGTTCTTGAATAGAACAATAGAGGGGAGCTTTATTCTCTAGTAGAAAACTTACTAGGTATGAATCAGTCAAAGAGTTGAAACTAAGAAGAGGTATCAATCACTAGACTTGTGTGAAAGCAACCTGATATTCAAGGGTCAGGTTTAGGCCCTTATATACTACAAGATATGTTTGTACATATTTGTGTATGGAATGTCATAGAACATTCTATAGTATCATATAAGAGATTCTAGCCAATAGCATAAGTATCTTGTTATGATATGTAATCACTGATTAGTAAGTAATCAGTCAGCATAAGTATTGACCAATAGTGTAAAGGACTCAGTAAAGCTGAGTCAAGCCAATGGCAATAGCAGCTCTTATCTAATCAGAGAAATGATAAGATAAGAAAAGAGACTCAGTCTAGTATAGATCGGTCTAGAATTGGAAGTAGTAAAGTAAAGTGAATACTACCGATTCAACATTCCTCCTCATTGAGCTGATGGATAAAGTGTTATGGCTTAACAGGATAGCCAGTAAGACCAAGGCGTAAACAGCCTGTGTAAAACATGTCGAAGGTAACATTCTTGGTAAAGATATAAGCCTTTTGGTCGACAGTTGGAACATAGAAAAGATCAACAGTTTTGAACTCTAATACCGCATCTCAGATATAATGATATTGAATTGCAATGTGTTTCGATCGTCCTTCTTGAGCAGGGTTTGAAGCAAGAAACATAGCACCCTGATTATCACAGTTAAGTGGTATTGGGTGTTGGATCTCATGACCTATCTCAGTGAAGAGATTACAAAGCCATTCAATCTGTTTGGCAACTTCAGTCATGGCAATGTATTCTGCCTCTGTAGAAGAAAGAGCAACTACTTTCTGACATTGTGAACTCCAGGAAACAATAGCATCTGCAAGGAAAATACAGTAGCCAGTGGTAGAGCATCTTGTTTCTTGGTCACCAGCCCAGTCAGTGTCACAACATGTGGAAAAACCTGAGTCACGTGCAAGTCCATTAAACGTGATAGACACATTTTTTGAATACGCGAGGTATTGAACAATATAGAGTGCTCGGTTCAGATGATCCTCGGATGGATTTGCAGAGAACTGTGACATATTGATTACTATGTAAGCAAGATCTGGTCGTGTGCCTAACATGATGTAAAGAAGAGATCCGATCACCGATTGATATTGTGATCTTTGTTTAGGATCTTCTTTTTGCTCATTAGGACTCGGAATATATCTGGAAGGTAAAGGTGTTCGTGCGTGTTTTGCATTCTCTAGCTGGAATCTTTGAACAACTTTCTCAGCGTAGGTAATTTGGTCAAGTCTTAGAGTTCGTTTCTTTCAATCTCTAGTAATGTGCATGCCAAGATATTCTGTAGCATCACCTAAAACACGTGATTTCCATTGCTTTGTAAAGATAGCAATATGCTCGAGGAGCAGTTTGACATTACTACCCATAAAAAGTGCATCGTCAACATAAACAACAAACACAATTTTGTCCTTGCTGATATATTTAATATAAACGCCAGGATCTGAGATCGTGTATTTGAATCCCATTTTCTTGAGGGATTTATGCAAAGCTTTATTCCACTTGATAGCGGTTTGTTTGAGGCCATAGATTGCTTTGCATAGTCGACAAACTTTGTTTTCTTGTCCTTTCTTGAAGAAACCTTCAGGTTGAGTCATATAGAGCTCCTTGTCATCGTCAAGTTCTCCAAAGAGAAAAGCTGTCTTGACATCGAGTGCTTTAATCTCCCAGTCTTCTAAGGCTGCAAGTGCTAGGAGTAAGCGAACTGTTTCAAAGTGAGTGATGGGGAAAAAGTTTCTTCAAAATCTATTCTATAGATTTGAGTAAAGCCTTTAGCAACGAATCGCGCCTTTTTACGACCATCGCTTTTCGTAGCATAGATCCATCTCCCTGTGATGGGTTTTCTTCCTGGAGGTAGATCCACAAGTTCCCAGACTTTTCAGTCGTGAAGAGATTTCATCTCCTCTTCCATTGATTTCTGCCATTCCTTTTGTTCACTTTGTGTTAACTTTTTCATGTCTTGGTAATGAACCAGTGTAGTGCCTATTGCAACAGCAGCAGTGAACATATAGTGACGAACCCATTTAGAACTAAAGGGTTGTGTTGGTGGAGTATCATATAGTCCATCCATGTCATCTCCTTGATGGAGAGTAGGAATTGGTGGTTCTTCTGGAATAGGAGTCGTATCCATACTCGGCATAAGAGGTGGTAAGAAAGTCATTGGACTTGACTCCTCCTCAATTGTATCCATAGGAATCTGTGCTCATTGTCATGGCATCAGATCTCGCTCTATTTCAAGCGGTGTTTTATCTCCATACACATTATCTGATTGGATATGACGTTTGGAAATACGAGAAGGGGTCCTTGTCTTTGTGCAAGGTTCTTTTCTGAAGGCTTGAGTC
The DNA here is from genome assembly GCA_038091575.1 of Leccinum subgranulosum. NCBI lineage: Eukaryota > Fungi > Basidiomycota > Agaricomycetes > Boletales > Boletaceae > Leccinum > Leccinum subgranulosum. Next base: position 13,219 of record JBBPOS010000556.1, read on the forward strand.
AGTCTGTGTTGATGTGGTTTGACACAAAACTCAGGAATCGTTTCAGTAGATAATCTCCGAGGGGCTCTCGGGGGATTTTGTAATAGAAATGAAGGATTGTTTTGATAGAAATCCTCAATAGCTCTTTCAGTCTCACATTCATCTTGTGTCCAACATGGAATATTAGGTAGTTCATTACCATCATCATCGTAACAATCTAGAAGACATCTTTTATGTTGATGAACTCGTTCAGGTGATAAACAGGAACTAGAGTTAGGGTATCTCCTAGTTTGTCCTGGTATAAGTGGGCTAGGGTGTGTTGTTTCCGATGTCTTATCCTCAACTAATGGGTCATATTCAAGTTGTGAGGGTGATGGTGTGAATAGTGGAGAGAGTGGAGGATGTATTGATCCTGGCAATTCTTCAGGTGCTTGGGATAGATTCTAGTAATCTTGTGGATACTGTTTTGAAGATCCATTAGATGGATCTGATGATGGAGGTCTCACAGGCCATGGTAGACCTTGTGGTAATGCTGGTGGAAGTTGTGGTGGAACTATATTAGGCATTTGAATATGTATTAACTGATCAGGATATACTTTAGTAGCACCAGTTCCATCGGTTCCAGGTTGAGCAGCTTCTTCTTCCATAGGTGTGGAAGAGTTTGGAATGGAGGAAAGTTCGTCTATAGGTCTTAGTTTCTTTGAACAATAAGGGAAAGTAACTTCATCAAAAGTGGTGGTAGAGGATATGAATACTCGTTGACGTACAGGACACCAGAAGCAGTATGCTTTGGATCCCTGTTTGTATCCAAGAAATACCATTTCATCTGCTTTAGGTGCAAGCTTGTTTGCTCGTTGTTCCTTTGGTATGAAAGCATAAGCTTTACAACCAAAGACATGGAAGTAAGAAACATCAGGTTTAACACTGAGAGAAATCTCAGCAGGAGTCTTCCAACCATGACGACGCATGGGTTGTCTGTTGTATAAGTGTAATGCACATTCTGCTGCATCTTGCCAGAACGAATTCGGCAGACATGCATTCAGACGTATAGCCTGAGCCTTTTCAATGATGGTGCGATTGAATCTCTCTGCTCGACCATTCTGCTGTGGTAGGTGCAGAATAGAATACTGGCGAGAAATACCTTTGGATGTGAAGAACGAAAGAAGGTCCTGTCCAAGATATTCCCCCCTACAGTCAGAACATACAGAGGTAATGGAAAGACCTATGATGGTTTCTGTATGTAAAACCAAGTCACGAAAACAGACAGCAGTATCGCTCTTGTGCCATAAGAAAGCAAGGAAAGCAAAAGCACTACAATCATCAATGAAAGTCAGAATCCATTTAGCACGATGGTGGGACTCCGTAGGAAGTTCGATGAGATCAGTATGAACCAAACCAAGGACACGGAAAGAGTGCTTGTTGGAAGGACCAAGAGGGCACTCGTGGGATTTACCAAGCTGACAACCATGACAGGGGTGGGCAGAGTCTGAAGGTGGAAGAAGTTTTGGAACTCCTTTGGTGTTCATAGAGGCATGTCAAAGAGCATTATTGGAACTGTGTCCGAAACGATGGTGCCAAAGTTCAAAAGAAGAAACATCCTGCAAGGTGTGAACATCTCCAGTAGGAGTGAACGAAGTTGTCCGAAATCAGTGAAGAATATCGCTGGGTGATGAGGCAGAGGCCCGGATCACAAGACATCCTTGCTTGTCAAAGATATCAGTCGTCTTGCCAATCGTGGTTTTATATCCCTGTAAAGCTAATTGATTCGTCGATAAAATATGACAAGAAGCATAAGGGGAGAACCAAACACTGTTCAAGGTGAGAGGTTCTGTTCGTCCAACCGCTTTCAGTAGAATGATACCAGGTCTGATCATTTTAATAGAATTACCATCAGTGATACGAGCATATTTGGTGTCATCTCCTAAGACAGTGAAGTCTGATTCAAAGGGGGTAATGTGATCAGAACAACCTGAATCGATCAACCAGTGTTTATCAAGGAACTCCGCAGAGCGGGAAAGTCAAAATGAATCAGATCCTACCGAGTAGCAGTCACGGCTGTAGTCGTCATTATTGTAGCTACTACAATCATGATCATTCCAGTCATCGTAGTCGGGTTCTACATGTAACGTCGGATCTCTATATCTGGAGTCTAATCTGTGTTTCCAGGTACCATCCGTGTTTCTCTGATTATCTCCATAGTAATGGGAAACTTTCTCCTCCTTTCTCCGAGCAAGGATGTGGTAGGCGCCGCCTTTAATATCCACCTGCTGTCTCTCATAAGATGGAATTCTTCAAGGTACGAGAGGGAGAGGGAACTGACTGGGTCCGGCAGTAAAGCCGTCACCCTGAAGTGTAGTATTGGCTAGGTCGAGAGCTTGCATGAACGAAGAGGTAGCTACTTGTAGTATCTCGGATTTGGAGGTACCCCATCCGGCAACGGCCACAGTAGAAACCATATCTTCTTCATCCTCTGCTCTGATCATATATTCATTGTCATACTCATTGTATAAGATGGAAACGTCTTCTGTATCCTGCTCTTGAGGTGTCTCAGCAGTCTCCGCTACTGCTGGAAGGTCTATGACCATAGATTCTTCATCAATCATGGCCATGTTGGCGAAAGCTCTATCAACTTGATGAGCTCTACCCATTCCTTTGTTCTGCTTCCATTCCTGTCGCTTCTGATAGTTATCGCTCTGATGCTTGCCATGTCAAGCGGCAGCAGAATTCCCTTGTCCTCCTCTTCTGTTACCACAACCAAAACTTCCTCGGTTAGAGGAGAAATAATTATTTTGGTTACCACCATTAGGTTGGTTACCATTACTTTGGTCTCGATGGTTATTCGAGTTCCAAGGACATTGTGGACCAGGTCCACGTTTCAGGGTCGAGGTGCGATTAGCGGAAGAGGAAGGAAGAGGCATCGCAGAAATGCAATTCGCGAGGGAGTGAGAAGTAAGACTGGAACAGAGAGTGTTGACTTCTTTCAAGATGCGGGGAATCATCTCATCGACCGTAAAGTTAGCTTGCTCCACAGTCTGTATGATGTGGGAAATCATTAGGTCAAACTGGGAAGGAAGTCGGGAAAGGAGAATCATGGCTTTGAGTTGAGGAGGGATGGTAAGACCTGCTGTTTCAAGTTGGGTAAAGAGAGAGGTGATGACAGAAAGATTGTTGGAGATCTTATTTGCCCGAACTCGAACTCATAAGAGATCGGAAAAGATGAGGAATTGACCAGGAATCCCTCGTTTACCAAACAGGTTGTCCATTTTGTTCCAGAACGTCATGGAAGTAGATGGATAGGTGACAGTGCCATCGGCAACGTAGTCCCAGACTATCTGTTGCTGAAGCTTGCTAGTAACGGTGGTGGAAAGGAAACCGAGAATCTTGTTATTGATTCCGATCCATTTGGTCTGGGTGGCTGCATCTATACAGGCATTGTGAGTGTTGTTGCCTTTGACTAAGTCCCATCCACCAAGCATGGACAAGGGTCCTCGAAAGGCAAGTGCCCATTCAGTATAGTTGGAAGAACCTCTAAGAGCAGGGATACGAGAAGCGAATTCTTTAGGGACATTGAAATCGGAAGGGATGACTTGAGCCATTGTGAATCTACAAAGATAAAAGGATCTGTTCAAAAGGATCAGTGATAAGCAGTAGTGGGCATAGAAAGAAGTAAAAGGGAAGATCTTCATGTTCTAATGCCACTTTGATATCCCAATCATCATTCTGACTCGACTGATAGTCTGAGTCATCATCCTGTGTTGTTTTCTCATCTCGAGATCGAGTCTCGGTAATATCCTCATGTTCTTCCTCTATAGTCGGTTCACGATAGCGTGGTTCTCCAGGAAGTGGTTCTTCTTCTTTTTTGTTATGTGCTCTATACTCCGCAGATTCCTCTCAATCATAGTGCCAGCTATCTCGTACTTCCAAGTAGCGTTGGTAGCATCCTTCTCTCCACATGTCTCTTTGCTTGAGATGCCAACCGAAGTTTTGTTCAAACCAAAAATTGGTTCTTTCTACTTTATGGTCTTCCCTAGTCCAATCATTTGGACATAGGGAGAAATGATGTTGGTTTCTAGGGTATAGTATCCCAAGAAATCGTCGTAATGCAGAGAATGAAAAAAGTGAGGATGTGGAAGAGAGTCGAGATCTGGTAAACCATCATCATCTATGAATATATATGGTACATTGCAGTCGAGATAAGTAGGAATTCGGAGGCATAGGTAAAATTCGTAAAAAGAAGAGAAAGACAGAAATTTACAGGTATGTTTAGACTGAGAGTGGTGCCACTCTAGCCTTTGTACCCTTTTGCCTACGTATAACCCCAAGTGCGGGGATAGAGGCCACCTTGAGCATAGCTCGGTGTTCTCGACGTCTTCTTCGAAGGCATCGAGCCACTGCTCCTAGAGAGGTGTCAAGCCTTCCTGCAGTGTGGGCAAGTCCTGTTCTGTCAAAGAGGACCACTGAGTCATCTATAGTACCAGCGAGGTGTTCAGGGTTGCGTTCTCCCTGCCAAATCCTATGTAAGCTATCGTAAGCCCAATCAATGATAAGTGGATTGTCAATTAAAGCTTTCTGAAGCAAAAAGGAAGGGTTCTGGCGGTAGTCCCTCATCCACATCACCCAGTCAAATTCCCGATTCCATTCCTGGATTGTCGGGATCTCTCTACCAGTCCAGTCGATGCCATTGTAGGGCATGACAAAGTTTGGGAAGATCATCATCTTCCTCAGCTCTAATACCTCCTCATGGAAACAAGGGAAATGGTCTGAGTGTAAAGCCTCATAGCCTTGCCAGTGATTGAGTGCACCAGAGATGTGCTCATTGTCATAAGATTGAGTCAAAGGGGCCCAGCCGATCAACGTTGCCAAGGAGAAAAGAGACTCATTTTTGAACGAGTGAGTATAAGCCATATTGGGGAGCCAAGCTGGGGCTTCTCATGTCAGCACTGGGATCTCCGGTTTACAGAAGAGGACCAGGAAAGTTATACGATTGTAGTCTATAAAATATTTGGCACCTGGCCTGAAGAACAGAATCTTGGTCGAGAAAGCTACTTCGACCAACTTCCTCCAGATCGTAGGGCAGCTAAGATTGTTGGGGCGCTGCTGGATGGCTGTGATCATGACAATTTCTTCTGGATCATCTGACTTGTTGTCTGGTCCTTTGCATCAGCAAACCCACCCTTACTTGGACAGGTCTGGCCAGAACTGGACAGCTTCCCCAGGCTGACAGATGTCCACAGCAAGGTACCTAACTGGCTAGATCTGGACAGTAACCCCCAGCTGTGACAGAT
>JBBPOS010000557.1:0-18464 GCA_038091575.1 Leccinum subgranulosum
GGATATTGGGGAAGACATTGGTTAGATCTGGTTAGGAGGTAAACAATGTTAGGGGGGGTTAGTGTGCCTGGTCATGAGTTATGTGGCTGTGTATCTGGGAGGAGCTGGGGGAGCTGGGAAGAGCTGGAGTGGCTGTGCAGAGCTGGGGAACTCTGTGAGTGGCTATGTCATAATGTGGCTGTGTATCTGGGAGAGCTGGAGAGAGCTGGAGTGGCTGTGGTAAACTGGAGGATTCTGTCACGAGCTGGGACATCTGGATGATGTGAAGGTCAAAAAGGCTGGTTTGCTGATGTGGGGAGAGGGGATATACCTTTCCTATTTTAGGGACAAAGGTATCGTCGAGGTTTATGGCGTGGTCATAGGGGTGAGAGGGTGGGAGGCGCAAAGAGGCTTCTTCGGAGAAGACTGATGAGAAGGCAGCATATTCTGGGGGAAGGGTGGCCTTGGGCTTGGATTTCTCAGTTTCGATGGCTAGGTTGGTGGGGGTGGTAAGACGGGCGACTAAGGGGGATCCTTTAGGAATAAAACGAGAGCCACATCTCATTACCCGGCAAAGAACCCTGTTGACAGTGGCTTGGTTGAGGAATTCGGGTTCGGTCTCAAATCCGAGGAAGCGATAGAGTTTTCTGTTGTGAATGGGGTGGACTTCGACATGGTGGGGTGGTTTTGTCATAGGGGGATCTCTAGAGGTTACTTTCGGGAAGTGGGTGTTATGTCGCTCAAGATCAGCAATATGTAGGTGGTATAGATCCGCGGGCTGGTCCATGGACTCTGGGATGGTGAGGGTCTGTCTGTCCCAGTTGATGGTGGGGTTGGCATTCCTAAGCCAAGGAAGACCCAGGATAACGTTCTCATTTCTGCAGTCCATGACATGGAAGGTGACTTTTTGGTTGACCTTTCCGATATCGATGAAGAGGGTGGTGGAGAAGAGGATATTCCCTTTTCGGTTGGTGGACTAGTCGATGTTGTGGACTCTGATGGGTATGGGGAGGCGATCTCGAGGGAGGTTGTGCTTTTGGACAAAGGCCCAGTCGATGCAGGAGATTTCTGCACCGCTGTCGATGAGAGCAGAGGTGTCGACGACTTTGAGAGAGTGTGAGGGAGTTACTAGTGAGATGGGAATTTTCATTGCTTTGGGCAAAGAGGATACTAGTACAGGTGCACATGTAGCAGTAGGAGAACCTTGCGTTGAACGAGGTCTTCTTTTCAAAAATCCTGGGAGAAAGAGGCTTTCCCTACTACCATTTCATTGTCATTGTCATCCTCGACTTCTTCAAGCTGGGGCAAGTCCTCTTTTTTGGCCTTAGCAACCTTCCTGGTTGCTCCTTTGAACGAAGAGGGGTTGGTTGAGAATGTGGAGCAGGAGGCGGCATTATGTCTTGCCTTTCTGCAGCGAAGGCAGAGTCCCTGTTTAAAACATTGTTCTCGCTCCGTGGAGGTGAGTTTAGGAATGCGGACAGCGTCGACGTCCATGGCATTAGGATCTCGTTCCTTGGTGTCGGAGGAGGAGTGGGTAGGGGTGAAGAGATTGACGAAGGAGCGTCCTTTGTGCTGCTGAGAGGTAAGAAAAGCTCAACATTGTTGATCGTTGATTCTCTGAGTGTGAGAGTACCATTCGGCGATGGTAGTGGGGACTTTCTCCATGAGGTAGATCTTTTCTAATAAGGAAGGAGGGATACCCGAGGAGAAGTAGTGACAAAGAGTAGACTCGTCGGTCACCTTGGAAGTGGCGACGTTGCTCTGGAATTGGGAGATGTATTGGGCGAGTGACATAGAGTACTTCCCAGGAGATTTCTCAATCATCCTCTGGGTAGTCAGCCAAGCGAGGGCATTGGCTGCAGAGTTGGAGTGTTCGAAGCTCGCTTTGAACTCCTTAACGAAGTCTGCCCAACTCCCTAGGCTAGTTCTTCCAGCATCGATGTATTTAGCGGTGTAGGTATCTGCCCAAGTAGTGGCATTTTCGGACTTCATAAAGGAGAGGGCATAGCAGACCTTTCTATTGTCTGTGTTGTAGATCTCCTCGTTAATAAGCAGGTACCTAGATATCAATCGTAGCCAGGGTAGGGCATTCCTGTGGTTGCCATCGTAGGATTCTGGTGGGGAGATGCGAAGTTCGACGGGTTTGGACATAGTAGTCGAAGGTGATCGGGATCTGGGTACTAAGGTGGAGTTCTGAGAGGCGAAGATGTTTATGGTGGGGGTGTAAGGCGAAGGCGAAGGAGGAGTGGGGGCTCAAGGGAGGACTAAGCTGGATGAGAGCTGGTGGGCAAGTTCTGTGTCGAGGGAAAGAGTTTCTTCCTGTTCTTCGTTGGATAGAAGGGGAAGGTCTAAGTCTGTCTTGTCCTTGTCGCTAGAGCGTTGAGGAGGAGCATCTGGTGAGTCTGGGGCTAAGGTTTCTCCTCTCCAGGAAGAGATGGATAAAGAGTGCTGGTGGGACGAAGTGGCTAGAGGGTTTCGAGGGATAGAGGGGATATTCCGCTCCGGTCTTTGGTGGGGGTTTTGAGACGTGATGGTGGGGGTGGTTCACAGCGATGGTGACTGCAGAGAAAAGCTAGAGCTTTTGTTACAGCTGGCCCGGGTAGGGTCGGATGTAGACTTGGAGGACTAAGGCCAGGACAAAGGATTGGCCGTATAAGCGTAACGCTTGACAAGACTGAGGCTTGGGACGAGGGATTGGCCAAGTAAGCGTAACGCTTGACGAGACCCGAAGACTAAGTGTACTTATCGAGGAGGAGCTCACGAAGAGTCACGTCACTCGAGGACTAAGGACTAAGGACACACCCAAGAGGGCAGAGGATCGAAGGGGCTGAGGGACAAAGGAACTCGAGGGTGGGCTGAGAACTGGGTGATATTCCAAGTAGCTCTAGCTTAGGGTTTACAAGTGACAAGACTGTCCTTAAGTACTAAAGAGATGGAACGTGATGGAATCACGAAGAAGGGACGCATCATCCGCAGTATGGATGAGTAAGAAGCTGCGGAGGATTAATCATACATGACAGATGGATGATGAAGCAAAGGCGTCATCATGAGTCAGAGGATAAGAACGGAGATAGAGATAACTCGGCGAGGAGAATGTCGGATCATTGGTGATGTGGAACGAGACGAGAAATCGCCAGAGATCTATGATACAAGATGAAGACAAAGTAAAAGCAATAAGCAAAGCAGAAAGAAAGAGAGAAAAGACATAGTGAGAACTCAGGAGACAGTCGTAACAGAGGTGAGGTTACATTTGAGGTTTTTTGCTTCTAGCCATACTTTGTCTCCCTTGGAGAAAGGAGTGAAGCCTCGGCCGTTTCTTGCTGCCATGACTTGGCAAGCGAGTTCATGAGTGGCAAGGGCTTCATCTCGGGCGGCAGAGAGTGCCTTGAGACGGGATTCTACAGCTGGGAGATTAGTATTTGCGATAACGGTGGGAAGGGGACGGGGTTCGAAGTCCATCATGAGAAAGAATGGAGATATGCCGGTTGTGGAATGAGGATGGTGATTGTGGGCAAACTCCGCTTGGGTGATTAGATTGGTCCATGAGGTGGGGTTATCTCCGCAAAGGATCCGAAGATAGGTCTCGATTTCTTGATTGACTCGTTCAGTTTCTCCGTCCGATTGTGAATGATAAGCGGTGGAGAGGGAGAGATCGTATCCAAGAACCTTTCCAAGTTCCTTGGCGAAGGAGGATGCAAACTAGGGACCTCAATCAGAGATGATTTTGTTATAGAGTCCGAAGCGTTTGTAGACTTTGTGGAAGAAAAGAGTTGCTATTTCTTCAGCGGTCACAGTTTTCTTGGTAGGACAGAGAATTATCCCCTTTGTAAGTCCATGGTCAACCACAACCAATAAAGAATCAAACCCCAAGGAGGAGGGGAGGTCGGTGATAAGGTCTCAAGAGACCTGCTGGAAGGGACAGGTAGAGGGGGATTTGATGGGGGTAAGAGGGGGAACAGTGGGATGGGTGTTTGCTTTGCATTGTTGGCAGAGGGAGCAGCCTTTGACATATTTTCGGACAAATTGGGTGAGACTAGGCCACCAGTATTCAGCAGTGATGAGCTGGCGGGTTTTCAGGTAGCCAGGGTAGCCTGCGGAGGGGTGATCATGCGTGCAAGAGACAATATTGCGGCGGAGAGTGTATTCGTCGGGAATGTAGACTCTGTTCTGGTAGGTGAGAAGGCCACTGTCAGTCCGCCAGTTGGAGAGGCGAGAGTGGAAGGCAGGGGGAATGGAGCCGTCGAGGGCTTGGAGAGCATTCTGTACCAGGGTATCATTGCTAGAGGCTGAGGCGATGATGACACGGAGGTATTGATGACACGGACAAAGAGGGAAGGGGGAAGTAAAGTGACTGCTTTGTTATTGACAGTAGATTGGATGGTCAATTTGTCAGGGCAGCGGGACAAGGCATCAGGGCCGGCGAGGAGTTTACCGGGAACATGGGTAACTTTGAGGTCAAAGTCAGCGAGGTCAAGAAGCCAACGAGCTTGTTGTCAGTTGAGGTTGAGAGGTTTGCGGAAGTAGATGAGGTTTTTATGGTCAGTGAAGACCTGAATGGGGAAGAGGGAGCCTCAGAGGCATTGTTGCCAGGCTTTGAGAGCGATGACGGCGAGGAGTCCCCGGTCATAGATACATAGTTTCATTCTGCAGGGATGAAAGATTGGGAGAAATAAGAACAAGGGTGCCAGTTGCCATTAGAATTGGTTTGGAGGAAGATTGCACCAGTGGCATCTCGAGAGGTGTCAGTGGCAATGGCAAAAGGGGCAGAGAGGTCAGGGAGACGGAGGATGGATTTGGAGAGGAAGGATTGTTTTAGGTGATCAAAGAATAGTTGACAGGCAGGGGACCATTCCTAAGGTTTGTCCTTCTTGGTGAGATCAATAAGTGGCTGAGCGATGTTGGAGTAGTGGTCGATGAATCGTCAGTAGAAGTTGGCAAACCCGAGAAAAGATCTGATGTCTTTTACTTTAGCATGTGTCAGCCAAGAGGTCATCCCATTGAGTTTCACTGGGTCCATGGCTAGGGTGCTGGGTTTGACAATCATCCCTAGGTATTCCACCTCAGAAGTGGTGAAGTTGCATTTTTTGAGATAGAGGTGGAGGTCCAGTTCTTCCATTTGTTAGAGAACTTGCTTGGTATGTTCGGTGTGGGAGGTATCATCTGGGGAGAAGATAAGAAGGTCGTCCATATAGATGACGAGCCATCCTTCGGTGATCATATCTCAGAAGGAATTGTTCATGAATCTCTGGAAGGTGGAAGGAGAGTTGTTCATTCCGAAGAACATGACAGTGGGTTCGAAGAGTCCTGTATAAGTAATGGAGGCGCCTTTTCATTGGTCGCCTTTTTTGATGTGGACATTGTTATATCCCTATCATACGTCGAACTTGGTAAAGACTTTGGCTCCTTTGAGTTTATCAATGAGGTCGGAGACTAGGGGGAGTGGATAGGCATCTCAAGTGGTGTGGGAGTTGAGATATCTGTAGTCCTGACCAGGGCAGAGTTTCCCGTCTTTTTTTTTGACGAAGAAGAAGGAGGAGGCTTGGGGGGACTTAGATCGTCTAATCTTTCCACTATGAAGATTTTCTTCGAGGAAATCCTCAGTTGCTTTTTGTTCATCTGGGGAGAGGGGGTAGATTTTCCCAATCTTTGGGACAAAGGTTTCATCGAGATTAATGGCATGGTCATAGGGTCTGGAGGGAGGGAGGTGTGCCGAGGCTGCTTCAGAGAAGACAGAGGCAAACTGAGAGTATTTGGAGGGGAGAGTTATTGTAGGTTTTGCTTTCTTGGTCTCGATTGCGAGGTTTGTAGCAGTGGTGAGGTGGGAGATGAGGGTGAAACCTTTAGGAATAAAGCGAGAACCACATTTCATGACTCGACAGAGGACTCGGTTTATGGTGGCCCTTTGGAGGAACTGTAGTTGGGTTTCAAAACCTAAGTAATCATAGAGTTTTGCATCATGGGTGGCATGGACGTTTACATGTCTGGGGAGTTTTGATGGGGTAGGAGGAGGACGGACAAAGTGGGAGTTGTTACACCTGATCCTGGTAGGAACAGGGGTAGCCTCGAGGAGGAAGGTTTTGGACGAGAGACAAGGAGGACAAGGGAGCCTTGAGGGTCTAGGGATCAAGGCAGCAAAGTTCTTCAAAGGTCGAGGGATCAAAGACTATGGTTCAAAGAGTTCAAGATGACTTCAAGAGACAAGACAGCGTCTTCGAGGTCGAAGTGTCCTTTCAAGTGCAGGATGAGGTCACACAGAGGTTTCAAGGAAATAAGAGTTATATTCCAAGACGTATCTAGGATACTCGAGGAGGTCAAGGTTAAGAAAAAGAAGTACATTGGTTGAGCGACATGTTAAATAGAGGGAAGGTGAGATAAGTAAGCAACAACAATTGGTTCGAAAAGTAGTGTCATAGACCAATAAAGAATGGGGTGGAATGTGTAGGTAATCCGCAGTAGGTATGACAAAGAAGCTATAGATGACTAATTATACAAGACAAAGGGGACAAGCCAATAGAGAGAGTGGTAAAGAAAAAGAAAAGAGAGGGGGGTCCTCGAGAATTGTAACAGGAGTTGTGTCATTGGGAGTCTGCAAGATGTAGGTGGTAGAGGTCCATGGATTGATCAGTGGATTTGGGGATGGAGATCGTTTGTTTTTCCCAATCAATGATGGGATTAGTGGCACGAAGCCAGGGGAGTCCGAGGATGATGTTCTCGTTTTCACAGTCCATGATGTGAAAGATGGTCTTTTGGGTAACTCCTTCGATGTTGATGAAGAGCGATGTGGTGTAAAAAATGTCTCCTTTCCTATTGGTGGATTGGTCAACATTTCTGACTTTGATGGGTATAGGAAGGCAATCTCTGGGTAGTTGGTTCTTCCAGACAAAGGCCCAGTCGATACAGGAGATTTCTGCTCCACTGTCAACAAGAGCAGAGGTTTCGACGGCTTTAAGAATGTGCGAAGGTGTCACAAGGCAAATGGGGATCTTTATTGCTTTGGACGAAGATGATATAAGTACAGGTGCACAGGTAATGATAGGAGATCCTTGCGTCAAATGAGGTCTCCTCTTTAAAAATCCTGGGTAAAAGAGGCTTTTCCAACTATCTTTTCGTCATCATCGCTCTCAATTTCCTCCAGGGTGGGTAAGTCTTCCTCAGCTTTGGCGACCTTCCTGGTGGTTTTAAATGAAGGGGAGTTCGAGGCAAAGGTGGTGCAGGAGGAAGTGTTGTGTCCTGGTTTCCTGTAATGAAGGCAAAGCCCTTGTTTGAAGCATCGTTCTCTCTCGGCTGAAGTAAGCTTCTGAACAAGATCCATAGCATCTGGGTCTCATTTCTTATGATTCGAGGAAGAGGTGTGGTGGGGTACAAAGTTGTTGATGGCAGAGGAGCGTCCTTTGTGTTGTTGGGTGGCAAGGTAAGCACAACGTTGTTGGTCGTTGATCCTCTGAGAGTGTTTGTACCAATCAGCAACCTTCTTAGGGATGGTTTCCATGAGGTAGATCCTTTCAGATAGGGAAGGTGGGATTCCGGTAGAGAAGTAGTGACAAAGAGTTGCTTCTTTGGTTACTCCAGAGATGGTGACCTGGTTTTGGAACTGGAATATGTATTAGGCTAAAGAGATAGAAAACTTTCCGGAACTCTTCTCGGTCATCCTCTGGGTGGTAAGCCAAGCGAGAGCGTTGGCTGTAGAGTTGGCATGCTTGAAGAACTCTTTGAATTTGTCATAGAAGTCAGTCCACTTTCCAAAAGAGGTACCTCCACCTGTGAGTTTCGCAGCGGTGAAGGTGTCTGCCCAGGTGGCAGCAGTGCCTTTCTTCATGAAGGAGAGGGCGAAGCCGACTTTCTTATCATCGGTGTTGTAGATGGCGGAGTTAATAGTGATGTAGCGTTGGATAGAACACATCCAGGGCATTGCCTTGCTGTGGGCTCTATTAAAGGATTCAGGCTGGGAGAGACAGAGTTTGGAGGGTTTTGACATGGTGGGGGGAATAACAATTGAGATAGGTGGGGAAGGGGAGGATGACGGAGGAGTATGAGATTGAGGGAGGGATATGCTGGCTGAGAACTGGTGAGAGAGGTCTGTAGCTAGGGTGGTAGTTGCGTCTTCTTCCTCAGGGGAGAGAAGAGGGAGGTCAAGTTCTTAGGGTTCTTTGTCGCTAGAAGGATGAGGGAGGGACTCTGGTAACTCTGGGGCTAGTAAGTCTTCTCTCCAAGAGGAGGAGGCTAGGAGGTGACAAGGCTGGAGTGAGACAAGTGGGTTTCGAGGGGTGGGAGGGGAGGAGGTATTCCTTCCCTTAGGTCTAAGGTAGAAGGGGAGTTTTGGAGGAATGGTGGGAGTGGTTCACGATGATGGTGACCATAAGGGAAGCTAGAGCTTTTGTTATGACTGGCCTGGGTAAGGTTGGAAGTAGACTCGAAGGACGATAGACTGGAGACTAAGAGGAGCTCGTTGTGTTCATATCGAACAACAGGAGTTTGAGAATTACTAAGAGACAAGGGAGTATACGCTCAGAGGACTAGAGGGACAAAGAGACTCAGAGGGTGGGCAAAGAGCAAATGTATATCGAGTAGCTCTAGCTTGGGGTTTACGGACGAGAAGAGAAGTCCTTAAGTACTACGAGATGGAAGGCGATGGAATCACATGGAAGGTTTGTGTCATCCGCAGTATGGATGAGTAAGAAGCTGTGGATGGCTGTGAATACAGTAAGCAAGAAGGCAATAAGAGATAAGCAATGGTAAGCAAGTATGAGTAATACACAGCGAGGAATGAGTCAGAGAAGCTGTGTATGACTAAAATACATGGAATAGATGATATAGAGGTGGAACACATAAGAGAAAGAAAGAGAGCATAGGTAAAGGAACAAGAGAGGGGTCGATTGTAATACATTCAGTATTCAGAAGTATATGTACAATGTATTGAAATGTCATCTTATCTGAAATTTACTACAATGTATTTGATTTTAGAGTGGTCTGCTCTCTCTGCTCGCATTCTGCCTTCCTTTTCATAGCAGAATAGATGTCTGCAGGTCCGGTGTGCTTTGTTATACTTTAATGGGAATTGAAAACTAAAATACAAAACTGAGATAAATAGCCAGTGCTTAGAAAAGGGTTGAAATATGTTTGATCAATGTCTAATGGTATCAAACAGTTGATTGGAGGTATTCTATATTTATTGGAAGGTGGGTATGAGGGGACCAATGCATTACCATTATGAAATAGATAGCTAGTACTTAAGAAATATTTGGGATATGTTTGTTAAATGTTCAATGGTATGTGACAGTTGATGAGAGGTATCCTAGATCTCATTTCGAATTAATATTGCCTGGAGACCATGTATGATACTCTGGTAGATATCTATTTTATGTGTGCAATATCCACAATTAATCTATTACTATACTAGGCAGTGGGGATTATCAGGCATTTTCCCAGCCTCAATATGGGCCTCAAGGGTGCCAAGGTGTCATTGATTACTATACATACTCTGGTAAGTATTTATTTCATTTGATCAATCACCACAATTAAACTGTAATTACAGGTGGTAGGAATCATCAGAGATTTTCCCAGCCTCAACATGAGCCTCAAGATGGAGTGATTCATGATTACCATGCATACTCTGGTAAATATCCTTTTTATGTGTTCAATTCCTACAATTAATGTATTTATAGCTACAGAAAGTGGAAATAATGAAGGCCTGGGCCAGAAAGGAGTGAACTTGAAAATTATTTGACCCTCAAAATTCTTTCTAGGGCTATATTTTATTTTCTCAACCAAAATATGACTTGTTGTAGCATTGTAAAATGCTTTTGAATCTGTTCATGCAGATAACTAGATAACTTTGTGAACAAATGCTTTGCCAAAACTCTCTATATGTACTTCCACAAGAAAAAATGGTATCTTATTTGGACAAGAAGACAATCTTGAAAATTATGATGGAAGTTGTTTGTGAATGGCCACTAGAAGGGAGGCTTTTTGTAGAAGATAAATTAGAATAGAAACATATCCAGCATTTTGTTGTTGTTATGATTGTCTCCTGAACTCTCACTATGTCTTTTCTCTCTCTCTTTCTGCTTCGTTTATTGCCTTTACTTTGTCTTCACTTTGTATTACAGACCTCGAGTGACTTCGTGTCTCTTTCCACGTCGCTGATGGTCTGACATTTCCCTATCTCCACTGCGATCTCTTCCTATCTCTATCTAGACCTTCTGACTCATGATGACGCCTCTGCTTCATCATCCATCTGTCATGTATGATTACTCCTCTGCAGCTTCTTACTCATCCATACTGTGGATGACGCGTCCCTTCCTTGCGATTCCATTGCGTTCCATCTCATTAGTACTTAAGGACTGTCTTGTCGATTGTAAACTCTAAGCTAGAGCTACTTGGAATATCACCCAGTTCTCAGCCTACCTTTGAGTCCCTTCGTCCCTCAGTCCCTTTGATTCTCTGCCCTCTTGGGTGTGTCCTTAGTCCTTAGTCCTCGAGTGACGTGACTCTTCGTGAGCTCCTCCTCGATAAGTACACTTAGTCTTCGGGTCTCGCCAAGCATTACACTTGCTCGGCCAATCCTTCATCTTAGCCTTCGCCCTCCAAGTCTACATCCGACCCTATCCGGGCCAGCTGTAACAGTTGTCCAATATAGACCATGTTGTATTCTAATATATTTGTCAAGGAGGAACAGGTGCACAATAAAAGCTATAACATACAATGATAACCAGACTGATGTCCAATAGCAAGAGAACTCATGGCCCCTTGCTAGTAATTGACTTGTGAAAGGCTATGACTTGGAAGGAAGATCATCTTTGTTTGGTGCTCATTGACCTGTTGAGCTCAGTGGCCAAGATTTCATAGAGCTGCAAACTCTGAAAAGGACATAGAGGGCATGGATGAAGTGATTCCACATGCTGTCGGCGGTCAACAAGAAAGTGTTGATGGTGGCGATATCCCAGGCCCATGTACCATCTTCCATGAAGCAATCTAATTATTGCCGCTCTACTACAGAAAGAAAGAAAGAATACTTTTTCTGCTGGAAGGGTGATTCTTCCAGGAAACAGTAACCATGGTTGACGTTTCCCAGATTGTCTAGAATGGAGTCCATTCTATCTGGAAAGCTTGGCTACTCTGCTTCTCTGCTCAACTCAAGATAAAGCTGCTTCATCATGTTGATGAGCCGCTGCATTCTTTCCTGAAGTTTCTCGAGGTGCAGTGTCTTGGTGCCGATCAATATCCATTTGTAATTGGAGTCCATGTATATGTACGGCTCTGCAACTTGCTTGTATACAAGCATAGACACAAACTGTCGCTGTTCCCAAATGGTGTTGAAAATCAAGCCTCTGCCTACCTCTATTTTGACAGCCTGCAGACTGTCATTTTCCAAGTGATGCTGGAGGATTTGGCCAAGTATATTCAATTGGACCATCTTCATCTTGTAGAATGGATTTCTATTTGTCCAGAGTGCTCAACTTTGGGAATTGGCACTTGACTCAGGTTAGTGAGGGAATGGAGTATAGAGCACCAGAAATCAATATAAAAGTGGTGTGAATATAAATTTCATCACAGCCATCTTGTTAATGGAGTACTATGTCACAGTGGTGCTCAAGCTACATTGTATTTGGTGAATCAAAATAAACCTGTAGAACAGGAATTCCTCTCTACTAGGGTCATATCTGAATTCTGATAGTAGCATATATTACAAAAATATTCCAAGCTTCTGAATCAAACTTAAAAATGGAGATATCCTCAAGAAGCAGTTCCACAAGTCTGTCATGAGCACATTCACAATATACTTGAGTCATTCTAGATACAGAGAGCTCAAGGATCTCATCTAGCAAGTGATATCTTGGATTGTTCTTCTTCAATGGTGGTATGTCTTGGGGGCACACTTTCCACTGTTTTCAAAATTTCTTCTGTAAAAAGTCACCATGCATGCTAGCAGACACTTACCTTATGTTTAAGATTGAGAATATTGTATTAATATGTGTATAAATACCTAGTACTGCTGCAAGGACATAAGATACTATAATGGAGATACTGGAGGCTTCGCTATCTTGTAAAGGCTGCCAGAGACTGTTGTCCTGAGCCACTTCCTAGAGGCCGAAATATCTGGCAGAGTATTTATTTCAAATGAAAATTAAAAACTAAAATGCACAACTGAAATATAGGTAGATGAATAATGTCAGTCCATTTATTAGATGTGTATGAAGCTTCTACAAAAGGTTCTTTCAGATTTGGTGGTCAGGAAAAATTGTTCCAAAGAAGAAAAAATTGTAAGAGAGTAAACTTGTAAGAGGGTAAACTTTGTATGGATTCCAATAAATTTTGGAGGATTTTGGGACCATTCCAAATTGATTTCCCAGCCATAAAACCCCCCATATACATTGCCATGACCTCCTCAAAGTCATTTGTTGAATTGATATACTAGTAAAGGTGGGGGTGGAGAGAAAGGTCATTGGTCACTACTATAACATAAATAGCCAGTGCTTAGGAGATGGTCAGAATATGTTTGGTAGATGTCGAATGGTATAGAATAGTCAATTTAATATATCCTAGATGTCACTTCAAATTAATATTGTTACAATTGCTAGAGAAAACTGCACTTTTTTTTGGCTTTTCTCAGGTGTCTTCTGTTACCTCATTCACTTATTCCTGGTACATTTAGTCATCTGCTGCCTGTGTTGCTTAGTAATATATTCTGTGGATTACCTATTCATTCCCTTACACTTCTATTGACTTAACTTACCAAACAAAATATGACCCTCTACAACTTTGTAGTCTCTAGAGGCTGGGATGGGCCTAATTCCTACACAATACTGTACTTCACACCTTGACCCTTGAAGTTCCATTCTTTTTTTGAACTATACAAATACCTCTATCTTGACATGTTGCAATTTACAACAGAATCACCCCTAATCCTCTGCACATCCCAACAATATGGATGCTTGAGCTCCATCTACCTACACTTCCACTCTCCAAAAAATCTCTGGAGGCTGGCACATGACTTGATATGGTATAGGTTCTATCCACAGAGAGATCTGGGATAGCATCCATCAATATGCTATATCATTATTATATGAGATTAGAAAAAACTTACCTCAGTTATGGCTTTTTTGATACTCTTCAGTTGTTCTGTCATGGATAACAAGAATACTTTGTTGGGAACAGGATACTGGTCAAGGAGATTGTTGGAATGGATTGTGTTCAAGAGGCTACAACTCAATGTTGTGAGTTTTTCAGGTATAGATCGTATGATAGCATTATGTATTGGATCATTGGTGATTCTCGAGGTTTCCAGGCTCTCCTTTCTTACCTCAGCATGTCTGATCATGTGTGACCAGTATTCTTGCAACTGAATTATATATTTCCTTTTCTCTTGTAGCTCTATGCTTCAAAAGTACTCAATGAATGAGATTTCTTCTGATTTCCCTGGGAGATGTTTGACATAAATGTCAGTTCAGGATGCAAGATAACAAGTGTCCAAGACATGACAGGCTTCCAAGGATATAGGTGTTTTGAGCATTGCCTGGCATTCTTTGTACTGATCTACAAAAGCATTGAGTTTGTCTGTGCCAATCAGATCTGGAAGGTTTTTGAATACAATTGGTGTGTCCAAGAAATCAAAGATGCCCATTGATTGTTGTACAACATAGATCATGGCCTGTTTGAATTTAGTAAGAGTATGTTCTCAAACAATTGAATTACAAGACTTGTTTGAGTGGTTAGTGTGACTTTGACACTGAGACATAGAATACTGCATACATTTGATATTTCCTATTCTGTGGAAACATTGGCAGCCACACATGTCCTTGGGTATTTTGTCTTTGAACACTTTTTGGCTGGGCTTATGGAGAAATGGTCAAGTGTAGTGGAGACCATGGCTGGATGCTGCTAATTCTCAAGATCAGTACCTTCAGATACAGAATTTCATGAGCTCAGTTTGTCTGATTCATTTTCCAAGGCAATCTTTATATCCCTTGGAGTATGTTGTGCCTTCTTCTCAAGTACTAGTACTGCTGCAAACTTGACCTTCTCCAGCTGTCAAATATATTTGTTGGAAACATCATGATGAAAGATGCACAAAGCAAACACACCTCTACAGCAATATGCTCTAGAATTCCTTCTGGGGATGAAAGACCTTCACGTCCAGAAGGTCCACAACAGAGAGGGATAACACATATTGAAACTCAGGTGTAAAGGCTGTACAGTCTTTGTTTATCATGTGAGATAGGCTAATAACAAGGTAGCTGAGAAATTTATGATAATCTGTGAGATCAAGCTGAGGTTTTCCTTTGTGGCAATAGGGCTAGAATGGCACATGATTTACTTCTGGGTATTGAATATTGAACATTGTGCATACAATTGTGATTTCTGAACATAGTAGCTGCTACTTGTACAACTTGTTTCCGTACTGTGACAGAATTGTAGTGGGCAGTGGATAAGGATGCAAGCAAAGTCTCTGCTGAATGTGAGGTTGATTGCTCCATGTACTTGGGCATTGTCCAATCAGCTGGTGCTGGAAATTGCAGGTCATTTCTAGAACTGGGAGTATTAGTATTGCCACCACTACTACCACTGCTATAAGAAGCACCACCTCAACAGCAGTGGCTGGTATGTCAAGCTTTCTGGTTGGACCTCTCAACTATCTGCTCACCAGATATTATAATTTTGTGTACTGTGTAATGTGCCACAGTGAAAACTCATCTTTGAATTGACTCCGGCCCCAGCTTCCTGGTCCAAATTAGATATTTCCCTGACTAACTGCTCAAAACCACCAGGAGTGCTACCTTGACAATGGCCACTGGTATTTTGAGTTTTCTGGTTGGACCTAGATGCTCTATGCTGAAGATGAGCAAAAGTTCAATATTTCTTTTCTGTAAACCAATACTCTAGTTTTTCACAAACATCCTGCTCTCCCTGAGCAAAGTAAGCCTCATGCAGCATTGCAGTATTGCAATATAGCAATATACCCCTTCAGAAGTATCACTTGGATGAATCATTTTTCCTTGGAGTATAGACCCCTACAAATCCACTAATAACATTAACAAGCCATGAAAAAATCATCTTTATAGACATTCAAGGTTGGCATACACAATGCTACCTTGTTTGATTTATATCTGAAGAATGTAACTGCCGATTGTCATGATCAGTAGCTCAGTATGATCATAGAAAGGGCCTCTATTTTATGGTAATATAAATAGATGCCATCAATGCAAGAGATGATGTAGGCCTTGTCCTGTTCAAGATATCGTCCAACTGACTTCGACCCCATACACAAGATACTGATACCCAGTTGTTCAAGAACTTGTTGCTTTGCCTGCGCCAGGTCAACATAGACAATGGAGACACTCCTATCACAATGGAGGCATACAATTATTTGGTTGAGACTTGGACTACAAGTCATAGTGGGCACAGTTCACACCCTGAGCAACTTATCCAATACAAAAACCTGACAATTTGGCTTGCTTGTGTGTTTGGATATGCCGTCATTGAAGCAAGTGACATGATGAGCTTCTCCTTTTTGAACGATAACCTTAGTCCCCATCTTGTTGGTGTGAGTTACTTTATTATTTTCTCACACTTGAATTAGTGGACATGTGTACTAATATTATCTATCTATTTAGCTTTTTTTAGCAATGTTTGAACCAGCTTGGTCAATGATGCTATTTCTATGCTCACCTATCATAATGCCTGCTAAAGACGATTTTGCATCTTCTGTTTTGGGTTATGAAACTGACCTTTGGGTGAAGGATGAAGATGTCAATCTAGTTATCCAGGAGGCTGAGAAAAAATTCTGTCCAATCTTTGTCACATCCTTGTCTAGCAGCAACAATAGCTCTGTCCTTGATATCTTGAATTTCAAGATTGGTTCTGACAAAGAGGCTACAACTCTGATGGCAGAATAGATGGAAGCCTTTTCTAGCAACCTCTCCCAGGTGGTCTATCTTTTTGGCAGTGCAGACATGGAAGAGATCAGCAGCTACAAGGAGATCTATAATTGTTATTTTAACATCTTGCTTGACAAGACAGAAGCATTGATTTCGAAATTGCCACTCAACGATGCGGACTTGACCACACCAATCTTTTGGAATCTTCTGGTCAAGCTCCAATATGTCTGACTTGGTTTCTTTCCGACTAGAGAAGCACGCATTCATGTGGATATCCCTTGGCCTCTATTTAGTCCAGTTATGATGCAGTGCATAATGTCACTGTGGAACACAAAGAATGTCAAGGTCGTCAAATTCAAAACTCAGCATGATATAGGACCAGTAATTGCTGAGGTATATGCACCACTTAAATTTAGTATACATGTGTACTAATATCATCATAATCATAGTATTTTGACTAGTTATTCCCCACATCACGCTATGGTTTTGAAGCCAAGTGGGGTAACAGTTGTGGTTGGACTTGTGGGATAGACTCAACACATGGTTCGAACATCATCAGAAAATTTCTGATGTGAAATTGCAGGAAGAGCTCATGATTGAGGTATTGATAAAAACCTTACTTGATATTTATTGCCTAGCTGATTCAAACCCTCTTTGACAATCATCGTGTGACACTTGGCATAATGACTCAGGATTTGGACAAAGTTATGGCACCTTCATCTGCCAATTGGGCAACCAACTGCTTAAAAGAGCCAATCAACAGATTGCTCCAATAATCTACAGGTGATCTCAAATGGTCCACAACTTTGCATACTTTCCTGAGCAGCTATGCTACTGAACTCAAGCATCAATACACTATTGGCATTCGATCCAAAGCATCACACAAGATTTTTTCTGACACTCTGGATGGCTCACCGATTGAAGAGCATAAAGACATGTTCCACACTGTTTATCTTGTTTGGCAAGCTACTCCCATTGCATGGGAGGAGTTTAAGAAAGTCAATGA
This sequence comes from Leccinum subgranulosum, assembly GCA_038091575.1. Classification (NCBI taxonomy): domain Eukaryota; kingdom Fungi; phylum Basidiomycota; class Agaricomycetes; order Boletales; family Boletaceae; genus Leccinum; species Leccinum subgranulosum. Next base: position 16,861 of record JBBPOS010000557.1, read on the forward strand.
TTACACCAGGCCCTTCATCAAATATATGCTACTTGATGGGTTGCAGATGAACCAACGAGAAGATATATTGTCTATTGGGTTGGTTTGGCAGTTGCAATCATTGCTTGTGAAGAGGGTTGAAAGTTTTTTGGATGAACATTGCATTCAAGTCCCACAATAGACAGATTGGGACAAATTTGCAGAAAAACCTGACTTCACCAACATCTCTCTCTTAACTTGTATCCCTGAAACCTACCGTGGAGAAACCTTGGGGAAAGCAATGGAAAGAACTCTGGTGGTGCCAAAAGCAGAATTTGCTGCAGGGGAGGCCATAACCAGCATCATTGAGGTTGTGAAACAACAGTATGTTGGTCTGATCAATACACCAGATGGTCTCCTTCTGGATCCAAGCTTGGACAAGTCAATGAAATGTTTCCTTATGGTGAGTTTATGTGTTATTTAGTATACATGTGTACTAAAAATAATGATTATTAATCAATATAAACAGGATTTAGCTCAGCTTGGTGCAAAGCAAGCAAGTCGGTTATGCAATCCGACCTTGGATTTAATCCAACCCTTGTTGGGAACTGAATACATCAAAGCGATCAAGGAAATGAGTTTAGGCCAGGATCTGGAAGGTTTGAAATTTTCCTCAGCCAACAATGCAGAGGATTTCTAGGATGGCAGTTCAACATTGGATCCCACTGGACTGCTCACTCTCCAATCATCCATGGTTAAGGGCATAAATGCAGAGAAGGAGCTGGTCAAATCAAAAGCTCCACTGGATAAATCATTGTTTTTGATAGACTATGTTGCAGCATACAATAAAAGATCCCAAAAAGCTGCTGTTCCCAGGAAAATTAAGCCAAACAAAGACTCCAGGTTGGCATTGCCAGCACCATCCATATCAACTGGTTAGTAAATTCCAGTTTTGTTTTTGATACTCTCATGATTTATATAGCAATTCCTAACCTCTAGGTCCATTGCAATCTCCAAGTCATGGATCCTCTGCAAGTCAGTAAATTTATTGATAATTAATACACATGTGTACTAAATCCTTTCAGACAAACATTGTTCCCCTGATGGTGGTTTTTCTGAGGATGAAGATCCCAGTAATCTTAAGGTCTTACACACTAGTGATGATAGTGATGATGCTGTTATGCTTGGTCTGGGCGGGAACAAGAGTAGCCTCAAGGAAAAAGGTCTGAGATGAGAGACAAGGAGGACTGAGGAGTCTTGAGAGTCGTGGGATCAAGATGACAAGGTTCTTCGAGGGTCAAGGGATCAAAGACTAGGTTATTTCAAAGGTTCAAGATGACTTCGAAAGACGAGAATTGTCTTCGAGGTCGAAGCATCCTTTCAAGTGCAGGACGAGGTCACACAGAGTGTTCAAAGGGGTAAGGGATATATTTCCAAGACGTATCTAGGATACTTGAGGAGGTCAAGGTTAAGAAAAAGAAGTGCATTGGTTGAGCGACATGTTAAATAGAGGGAAAGTGAGATAAGTAAGCAACAATGATTGGTTAGAAAAGTGGTGTCATAGAATGATAAAGAATGGGGTGGAATGTGTAGGTAATCCACAGTGGGTATGACAAAGAAGCTGTGGATGACTAAGTATACAAGAC
>JBBPOS010000558.1:0-18402 GCA_038091575.1 Leccinum subgranulosum
GGCGGGGGGGGGGGGGGGGGGGGGCTGGGGGGAGGAGGATAATGATGAAATCCATGTAATAGTGGAATCCCTTGACTCCCTTGACTCGGATTCTTTTGATTCCCGCCGCCACCGAAGAACTAGATTGGACAAACACGTTGACATTCACATAGCATCAACAGTGCATCGAACCTCACATTGAACGGATTCGGTAGGGAGAGCGCAGGTGCGACGACGAGAACAAGGAAGTAGACAGCAGCAGGCTTCATGCGATAGGAAAGCAGATAACAGGTTTAAATGAACGACACGAAGATCAAGACTAGGCTAAGCGCATGTGGATGAGTGAGGAAAAACGCATGGGATCGAGTTGGGATCGACTCACTGGCCAGCACCGGAGCACGATTCAAAGGAAAGGAAACGGTCGAGAATGGGGGAAGTTCATATTCTCGGGTTTTATCCATTTCTCGCGGCGGAGCCATATGTCATACATATCCAAACCAGGACACATCCATTGCGCCGCGTACGATAAGCGTCGAACTTTCTTGTGATGGGTTGGGGTCTCAGATGAGTTACCTCTTCGAACTCGGATCTACTAGTATGTGCCCGGGCCACTGGGACACGCAGCCTGGCACGACACGGAGGTTTGGCTCGTTACCAACATTTGACCAACCAATTTCAAGTTGTTTGGGATCACTTACCATCGCGTTCAGAGACTCGAAGCAGGTGTTCTGTGTTCATAGTACCTGCTTCGCAGCCTGTAACAGGATGATAACCGAAGTGTTGTTTCATCTCATCTGTTGCCCAGTAAACGCCGTGATCAGGTGTCCAAACGTCCACCAGCAATGATATCCATCACAATGTGTATCTTGTCAATTGACTTGATCACTGATGTGAACAACTGATGACCGTCTGATCGATCTGACCGGCCTATCGGCCCACATGCATCCGAGTCATGCCATCAACGTTGCGTGCGTGGCGTGTTGGTCGCATGTATCACCGCCTTCGATTAATAATAACGGTGTACACTTGTGATACCACATCACAGTACCCTAACGCCGAGACGATTTTTCATCTGGTATGTCTAGCAAGGCAACTGGACAGCGGAAGTAAAAATTTTGGTGTGGAGCGTTCCCGTACCCGGCCCAAGCCCGGCGCGGTTGACTGATTCGGAACAGCGGTTCGAAGGGTGGACGGATCGATTTTGCCATCCGAGTCAAAGACCCACTGGTGTGCGTCAGCGTATATATTACCATGTGTGTCAAGATCTAGTTCATAAATCTCAAAATCCATCGGTTCCATTCGTTTCCGACGCACATTGGTCTATGTTGAGCAGCCGCACGATGAGGTGGTAAAGCTCAATGCTTTGAAACGGTGAAAACACAATCGATTCATCACTCTTGCTGCAAAGGGACCTTGAGAAATGAATAGCGCGCGCATAGAATATTCGTCATCATCATAACCGTGGATTTGTCGCAGCAGTCATGTTAAGTAGGAAGATACAGGAAATTGCCACGATACCCCGATTTATATCAAGCTCCCGGGCCATTCTCAACGCGGTCCGTTAATGCATGTCCGAATCTGGGAACTACCCAAATAGGAACTAGACGTCGACTTGAAGGATAGTGACACCGTTCTGGCATCGTTGGTATCATGGACGTTGAGTCCGAGGTATTCCTCGGATTGTATGTATCCGCGGCATACACATCTAATTTCTTCGACTTGAATGCAAGAACAAGCCGTGACAAGACAGCGGCAGTGTTTGAACCACAAGCCCATCGACGGCCCGCCTCCTTAGACAATTCATATGATTAAACTTGTCCGTGGAGTGTTTGACTGTCCGTCAACGTGCTGAACGCCAGCACATACTGGCCAGCCGTATTACCTTGCATTCTGTTCGTGGCACAGACTCGGAATATCGTCCATATGCACCATCTCCCATGAGTTGGTATCTTCCACCATCCCGTGACTCGAATCGCTTACAAAAAGTATATGTACGATGTGAGACAAGTTGAGTTCATTGTGTAGACTCTGCACAAGCGTGTGGGCGAATCTGGAAATTACTGGGAAGGTTTGCTAGAAATATTCTCAATGTGATGATAATAAGAGACGAAACGGTACTTGCATTCATAAGCTCAGACTCAGGGCCCGCAGCATGGCCAGCTTGATCCAGCATGGGTTAATATACTAAGCCATGAAAAGGTCCAAGTAAATATATATATAGAACGATGAGAGGAAGAGGCGATACCAAATTAAGATCAGCTGCGGCCTTCATTCCAATAGTAGATCCGATCCATTCTAGCGCCTGAAAAGGGGTTTTTCTTCCTTTCCACGGGCCAATAACCTGGCTAATACTCACACGAACCAGGAAGCGAAAGGATATCAGAACAAAAACAAAAACCACCGTAAATGGGACTTGATACCTCGGTCTGATTCCAGAGCTTCAAGTTGTCATTGATGGCCCCGGCCTCATAGGATCAGGGAAATTGGTTGCAAGAGTAAATGCACGATACGGGATATCCTGTTTCAACACAGCAGATAAATAACAACATCATGGAGACATGAGAGTTGCTATAATATCTCAACATTAACATTAGCAATCGACTGACGGGCCCACCCAGCCACCTACAAGGTTCAGCTTGGTAACTGACAAAGGTAGACGGACACTGAGGATCATAGAAATCCTGAGGAAAGAGTCTTCAGCTCTAAGTTCTAATCAGATGTACCGGGCGAGATGGTCGAGGGTGCATTCTGACTCGCGGGAAAGCGAAAAGAACTGTAATCGGTCACAATTGTGATGATCCCATGTGATGAGTCTGCGTACAAACCAGTCCTACAATTAATGTGTCAAGTCGCGCGCATCGACAACGGAAACAAGGCGGAAAGAAGAATATCAGGTAGATAGTATGTGAATAACAACATGCGGATATGCACGGAAGGATAAGGACATACAGTGCGTCCAATGATTACATGTTCAATGGAATTGCAGCAATGTGTCGGGGCTTGGTTGACTTACGGACATGTAAGCAGCATCTACAACGAAAAGATCCAGTCAGTCAAATATAGTATTCATAAACTTGTCCTGTACACAAACGACTTCGTGCAGGGAAAGATAAAGGACATTTCAACATAGCGGTTTCAGTGGTGGAGAGTATGACGCGGAAATGGCGTGCCATCGTAGGCTATTTTGATTCGGACTGTTAGACAACCTGAAACCGACGGAGAATGAGATCCGAGCATATTATCACAACTTACTAGGAAATAGGTTTCATGTATTCAGCACGTATACCTCGCTTGCTAATGTTGGCAAGGTCGGGCGTAAGTCCTCTAAGTAGAGTCAAGTAATCTGATAATCTGAACAAGAGATCAAGCAAAGTTACGCATCTGAGAAGCGGGCTTGGCACACACCTGAAACCATCAAAGATACCAACACGAATACACGAGTTACGCGACAGTCCGCGACAGGTGAGTGCCATTCGATGGCAGGGTTTTTGGGGGATTCAGTCCTTCTGCCTTCGTTGTCACGCGACTCATGCCAAAAAACACTATGATAAGAAAACGGAGAGTGATGCAACTGCAGCTGCGGTTGATGTAAGAACCAAGGATGTCCAACAATCACTTGTGGCAATGGAAGATGCAACAAAGAGGATCCAGCCTGAGTTTGGGTTTTGTTGCATATTGGCAGAACTGATCAACAGACGCCGTGGGACAAATCTACCTGACATCCATTTCGTAACTTACAACATTCTTACTGCTACAATATTCGCGAAGCGGTCAACAGTCAATACTTTGCAACAACCTCGTCCGCGGCCTCGACCAGCAGCTTCTCGATTCCGGGCTCACGCGACGAGTGGCCTGCATCAGGAACGATGTTAAATTTGAATGACTTCGAAGGCTTCGCCTCCCAGACTGCCTTGAGCGCCCAGGCTGTCGTCGCCTAGGACGGAGCCGGTCACAAAAGAAGAAACGATGCGACAGCAGTGGGGAACATACGGGACAGACGACATCATATCTTCCCTGTACGATAATCGTAGGTATGTGCCGACTGCGCACGCGCGTCAGTAAACATGAGCATTAGAGGGGCAGCCTACTCGCATCTTTGCGATACCCTGTTCGTCCAAGAGCTGGCCGTCTCGCATAAACCCCTGTCGGGACTAGTTAACCTTTCTCTTAATACACAAAGATCCAATACAGACCTCGTTGACGAAATAGTGGTTTTCAATGCGTGCAAAGGCGCTATACATGCCTCGGTCAAGGAGGGAGCTCATAATGCTCATGGGGGGACACACAGTGCAAACGTGTCTTCCTCTGCCCGTTTGAGCATGTCTTCACTGACATACAACTTGGAGGTGGCCATCCTGCGCATGAGAAGATCACCAATCAATAAAGTCGCAGAATCAGTTGAAAGAAACCACATACTCCCATCTAGACCATGCTTTTGCAGCTTGCAGCCTCGTTTCAGCTTCCGGTGAATTGAGAAGTGCGTTGTACGCTGTCACCAAGTCATGTCGCTGGGAAGGATCCACAGGTACATTGTAACGATCCCTGGATAATATTGCAAAATCAATGAGCAAACAATGGGTGAGCTTTCAATTTCGGGTTCGGAGTGGTGGGTAAATACCTACCATTCCTCTGGGAAGAGATGAGAAGCACCATCTTGATAAAAGAAGCGGAGCTCGCTGGAAACCCTCAGTACATACCAATGGAAGAGGATGGGAACATCTGCTAACCTCTTCTGGAGGGTAAAGATACCACTACATCCACGTCGTGAGCAAAATTTTTGGGAACTAAATGAAAGGAATCACCGCAAGACGAGACTCTTCACCTTTGTCGGATGAGTCTATTTTTTTGAAGTTCACGTTGATCCGTGCGACAAATATTCACTGCGCTCACCTGTGCATATGCTAGCGCAAGCGTCGACCCCTGCCAACAAATGTTCACGATGGCTTGGTGGAGACATAGGAGAAGATCAAAACATACCCAGCTACCGCCGAACACATGCCACTTTTCAATCTCCAGCTTCTCGCGAAGACGCTCAATATCCGCGACAAGGTCCCAAGTTGTGTTGTGTTCAATAGAAGCACTCCTGCACTACAGATCAATACATCGATCTGTCCTTACGGATACGTGAGTAACGAACGGGAGTGATTTACCAGCGCCACGCTGATCAAACAAGACGATCTGGTGCAAAGAATCGTTCCTTGGTAAGGACACGGAACTGAGACATAGATGCAGACCTTGTATTTTTCTGGATTGAAAAACTGCCTATCCTTGGGGTCTACACCACCACCAGGTCCCCCGTGAAGAAAAACGACTATGGGGAGGAGGTTAACGCTGAATACGCTGCGGATTCACAGTGTAGGTGGCACACCTGGGGCACCAGTCTTGCTTCCACTGATTTCATAGCTATGAAGGGTTCGGGGCAAAGAGTGAGTGTAAGCATTTGATGGTCACGCAACGTCAGACATACTAGAGCGAGTGGGCGAACGTTGGGGTGATCTGCACGTTGAGTCTTCCTTTCTCGAAGGGTTCGATCGGAGGGTACATTGCGTTGGTGGATGTCAAGTATGATTCGTATGGAGAGATATCGATGGATGGGCTGGTGGAAGATGGGAATTAGATCGGAAGGCGACCTGGGCCTGCCGGAATGATCCCAAGTCTGGACGAGATCAACGGCCAGCTATATATATATTATATGCATATCGTGGTCTCGGCGACATGGCCAATCCTACCTACCACTGCTGAGCCTGACGTCCGACTCGGCCGTCGAGAGCAAATGTACCGTGACATTGCGATGGCATGCAACTTGGTCTGAATCAATTAACCCATCATTCCCCCTTCCAACGCATGAAGTTCACGGCCCTCGTAGCTTTGACGGTCACTAACAGTTGCGGTACTGACGAGCAAACAGTAGTCAAATTTGTTTACTCGGACGTGGTCACATGTTACATGTCACGCCGAAACTATATTTTGAGCTGGGGCTAAATAAATACTCCGCCACTTGACCCCCTTTCCATCAACAAGTACTGAACACTATGACATTTCCGCTGCCAGATGAGCTGATCGGCTTGACTTTCAATCACCTTGACATCCCATCTCTCTTGAGATGTAAGCAGGTAGGTTTATGGTACAATCCCCGTCGTGCCATCGCTCACCATCAACATTTTTTTTGGTCTGCCATTCCGTTGTCTGAACTAGGTTTGCAAGCTGTTCAAGTCTATCATCGTAGGAAACGCAAAGTTATGCTACAAGATCGAGCTGTTTTCATCCTGCATGGAAGATAACGAACGATCATCCATGGATATCGCCACCCGGTTGAATATTTTACGACAGTACAACCAAGCGTGGAATAATATGAAGTGGTTCTCATCTGGGACCATCCCTATGTTGGATGGCCGGTGCTGGGAATTCTCAGGTGGCGTCCTTGCACAAGCGAACCAGGCTGGAGTATCCTTTGTCCAGCTACCGTGCAAACTCAAGGGCATAGAAGAAAAAAAATGGACGGCTCCTCTTGAGTTTAAGATCCGTGACTTCACGATGGACACCTCTCAAAACCTCGTTGTCTTAATAGAACCTGTTGGTACCGTGTGAGTATGATGTTCAATATTGTCCGTACTGTATTGACAGTTCTATAATCAGTCCAACCATGCTATGCAAACTCCATGTACGCACACTTTCTGGGGATCCTCATCCAGACGCCGCTGTGTCACAGATAAACCACGAGGTGGTGGGAACGAATGCCGACTTCTCCTTTCTGATTCAGATCTGTGGTGATCACCTTGCTGTTCTCTATTATGATCAAGTTCATTTGTCATCTCCAAGCACATTCTTTGTTTGCAATTGGAAGACCGGACACCAGGAAGTTGTCAGTAATTTGTGCTCTATTTGTTTGCCTTACTTCTGATACTTTTTACACGCAGTATATCCATACTGCATGCTTTCGGTCATTTGCTTTCTTAACGGAGGACTTGATTCTTGCAGCAATCCTAAAAGACAACTCGTCGCCCACTTTGCAAGTGCTCAGGATAGTAGCATTCACGAAACCCGTCAATTCAGTGAAAGACTTGCCCTACGTATGTGAATTCCAGTATCCCCAAATCAACGGAGCCGTAGAATACTTCTTGATTCGGTCGGACCCGACACCGTCTTGGAGACCACCCGCTGGTTCAGAGGTTCCTTTCTATGTTTCCCGGAAGCAGTTGGTCTTCACGATTTCTATGCATGTCCTCGTGGCCGGGACTCGCCAGAATACGGTTCTATTTGTGCCCGCGTCCGCATTACTTGAGTCGATCAAGTTCTACCACGATTCACCGCCTCGGAGCTTCGCCTGGTATGGTTGGGGTCCACATGAAACACGTATGATTTGCAGGGAGCCATCGGAGACATGGGTTTGCTACACTTATGGTATGAAATATATCCAAGGTCTACGGTGGAAAGAAGGGCACATGGCGCGAGTTTACGATTTCAATCCTTATGCCGCGAAGAAGGACATCAAAACAACAATCGATTCCTCGATACCGTGGAAGAAGCTGGCGAAAGGGTCGATACCTGGTACTCGGTGTGACGCCTTTGACGAAAAAATCACTACGTCGTTGCCTGGGCGTGTCTGTGATGTCACACTCGCGCATTCGGATGAAGGTTGGGAGGCTGCGATGATCGGAGAGGATCACATCTTAATGATTCAGGTGAGATCAAACATCGTGCCAAAGTTTATCGCTAATTCCTTTTTTTTTTCAGTCCGATTCTTCTACGTACGGCTACATGGCCATGTAAAACCTTGAATTAGAAACCCGTCAAAAATGACCATTTTGTGTACTATGTGATCCTGAATTTGAATGAATCGTTTTGTCAACCTCGATTCAGGCCAATATCGTCCATTCGCAGTACTGACAACTAGAATCCAAGGCTATGTGGCCGGGTGCAGTCCAGGATGTTTCACGCCCACCGATGCTGCGATCAGGCGATAACCTTGCACACAATATTGATCTTCCACAACGCACCTGCGGTGGCGTCGCTGGGAGGCACATACGAAACAGAAGTGAAACCCCACGGGGCGACGTCAACAGGGTATCCAATCCCATGGAGTTACTAATCCAACAACAGGCATGCTACAAAGTACACGATCATCTATGCGCAACAATCATTCCGTGCGAGAGAGAGGGGGGGGGGTATGCATGCATGTAATCTACAGATATACGTCCAGCGTCGCCTCTCCAGCCCCACTATACCCAACGCCACGCAAGTTCCAAGAACACGCCAAATTTTGCACACAACCCGCACAGTCCGTGGCACGGCTGAGCACCTCCACCGTCAGCTTCTTCTTCCCTCGCCCCCCAGCCAAGTCCTCCGCCAATAACATATTGTTCACGTTCTCCTCGTCTGACATGAGATCGACCGAAGCCTCCCATATCGCCCAGCTCCATCGCCCGTCTTGATACTTGACCTCGCACGGGTACCACGAGGACCCGCCGTTCACGCTGATGTCCACGGACTTGACCGTCTGACCCGAGTATGCGTACCCGCGCACCTTGATCGTCAGCGCCTCCAGACCCGCCGACGGGGTTGAACCGTGTCGAACGCGCTCGACGCTCGTCACGACCGAGTTGCAGTCCAGACTCTGCATCGACGGGACGGTAGACCACCAATCTTGTGATCTCGCCATAGCCATGCTCGTCACCTTAAAAGGACACGCGCGTTCGAGTCAGAATCGCGTGACGCGTGGGGAGGAACAAAACGCGCCTGTTCAGGCAATATCCTATAATCGGTCTGCTGGAAAAAGTTGGGCGACTCGGATCTGGAGATGGTGATGTGGTCTACCCATTTGACCCAGCGCATGCCGTAGCACCCGGGAACGACGACGCGCAACGGGAAGCCCTGTCCAGGCGACAGCGGCACGCCGTTCATCTACTCGAGCAACGTCAACGTCAACGGGGTGGGACCGGCGGCGACTAGTACTAGGATACATACCTCGTACGCGAGGAGTACGTCTCCGTCCTCGCTCATCGCTTTTTCCAGGGTGATCGAGCCGCCATACCACTCTGCAGAGTCGCACGGCGCGACGTGCGAGGCGAACTGCACGTGAAGTCCCTTCCACGACGCGCTGTCGTCCGGTGAGACGCCCGCGGTGCAGAGGATCTCTCGCAGTGGCGCGCCAGTCCAATGGAGGTTGGCGGCCGTACCCTCGGACCACTTGACGCCTCGAACGTCCTTGCCTGTCTTTTGGGCCATCTTGGCTCTGCGATTCCCGGCGCACTGTGTGTTTCGTGAGTTTACTATGACTGGGCGGCGGCAGGGGTGGATAGTAGTAGTACGTACGACGAGGACGGCGACGAGTTGTCTTTGTGAAAATTCGTTTCGCACTCGGTTCAGCGTGAGGTCGAGTGTCTTGACGCCGTCTATCTCGCCGTCGACCTTGACGACGAGGTCCTCGGCATTGGAACGAAAGTCCACGATGATAGCTACGCGTCAGGTCAAAAAAAACGGAGGCAATCAATAAGTCTGAACGGGGTAAAGTGCGGCAGAACGTACAGTGGTTACGAGCATAGATCAAATGCGATGGCGTGATGTCGTGGTTAGTGAGCTCGGCGAGAGATTTCGGCTCGGCGTTCAAGGGGTTCTCTTCCAAGATGCGTAGTGAATCGGAGGCGCCCATCGATGACTCAGTGTATGTACGTCAAAAGTGCGAAAAAAGATCGCCTGTTTTATAGCACGGCCAGGATGGGACGTGATCATATCAATCATTGGCATGGGCACACGAACCCATCGGTTCGGATCTTTTTCACATCGATGAGAAGCATTCTCTACACATCATTACAAGAGCATTCCATTGGAAGGAATCATAATCATGGCATGGATTCTGCCTCTTGACAATTGTATGATTACATGAATGGTTTGCTAAGTGTCTCGAAACTCTAGAGAGGTCCATAATCATTCGTCTGCTTCACTGGTAACGATAACGTCGTCTGAAAGAAACAACGTTCATCTCGGTTCGGGGTGAGAAACACAATCGCTTACCGATCTTGAGGACTGCCCTCACGAGCTGGAACTCCGAGGTCAGAGAAGTGCAAAGGAGGCGAGATAAGGTACGTACTTGCGTAGCAAGCAAATATTGCTGTCGTTTTGAGATCAGTGGGTCGTACACGAACTGCTTCTTCATATCTGCGTGTATAAATGAGACATCAACGTGCAAGCAAAGTCGCTTTGATCCGTACCGTTCTCATTTTGGCCAGCACAGTCGATTCCTAATCGAGAATTCTTCTCCGTCACCTGCCCGCTTTTGACGTGAGCAAGCGTCTCGATCGGTGAGAGACCGCTGTTTTCTGCAAGAGCAAGGGGTACGGCATCGAGAGCAGCGGCGAAAGAGCGCATTGCGTATTGTTCTATTGAGGGGATCTAGATCAAAGTCAGTCAGAAATCCGCGCCGAACGTTGTATTTGTCCACCTCGTCGGCCGCTTTGGCCACCGCAATTGAACAGCTGATGTCTGCGGCTCCACCACCATAAACGACTCTATTGTCGACAACAAGATTCCGGACAGCGCATATAGCATCGTGCAACGCCCGCTTTGCTTCGTCCACGATCTGACGAAACGGGTGAGTGGCGTGTAGTGCATGGGATGGAAAACCATAACCATCTTATTCGATCCGCGGACAAAGATGGTGACAGCACGAGTGTTGGCACATTCCTCGATAACAAGCATCTTGTCCCGGGTCGTTCCGAAGGTGACTTCGCGTACGATGCCTGCTTTACCTAGTTTTTCCGGTGTGAGTTCCTCGAATCTGGGCACGATCCGGCCATGCGTAGCTATAGCGATCAGCTAGGAGGCGTGTTACAACTCGAACATTGGGTTGTGGGCATGGACTTACTTCAATCTCTGGTCCGCCGACCCACCGTACGGCTGGGAGCTCGTTCTGCATGAGTAAATGGTTCGCTTCGTCGTCGAAGCCCCACTGGCATATGACCAGGTTTGCACCCGTGTCTTTCACCATCTTGATCATGTCTTCGAATTTCTCCTTTTCGTAATCTCGGAGTCGCTTGAACTCTTCGACACTGGTGATGTCCAGCTTGTGCTTTGTCTTTGGGCGCGGGGGTTCGAATGGACAGGTGAGGATTGCAAGACGTGCGTCTTTGACGGACGAGGGCATTTGTGGGTGTGACATGTCCTTGTCGATGAGCACGCCCTTGATGAGGGTGGTGTCGGCCAGGGAGCCGCCGACTTTTCCGTCTACCTTGATGAGGTCAAAGGGAACGTCGCGACGTTCCATGTCTGCGACTGTAAGCACTGCATCCACGGCGATCTGTGCAAACTGCTTGATCTCTTTCGAGACGCTGTCGAGGAACCATCAGGACAGGTCCGGGAAGGGACGAGAAGCGCTTACATTTTGCTGCCAAGACTGGTCATGGCTGTTTTGATGAGATTTTCCTTGTTTTGGACAGAGAACTCGACGCGATCTGAGATGTGGTCGAGCTGTTCGATGGCCACTTTGCATGCCCTGTCGAACCCGTCTGCGATACGGATGGGATGGATACCCCGGTCTAGGAGGGCTTCACTCTGCTCGAGGAGTGCACCGGCGAGTACTTTGGGGAACGTTGAACGCGGGTAGGAGTTGAAAGAAAAGTACGCACCAACGACGCCGGTTGTGCCGTCGCCGATCTCGTCGTCCTGGCTCTTTGAGAGCTGTACGAGAAGTTTTGCGATTTGGTTCTCGACCTCTATCTCAGAGGCCGAGGATAGTCGCGCCATCGTTTGTGACGGTGATGTCGCCGTCGGGGGAGATGAGGATTTTGTCGAGCCCTAGAGAGGGATGAGATCGGATCACGTGCGCGATGAGGGACATACTACGGGGACCGAGGGATGTACGGATGATGTTTGCGACGGTCCTCGCTGCGAGGATGTGCGACTAAAGATAATGTCAGTGCGTGCACCCTTGGCGAGGCAAACTGAAGCAACCTTGATAGCTTCTATGCCGTGACTTCTGGTCTTTTTCCCCTGTTCTCTGAGCATGATGAACGGTCTGCCATACTACTAATCGTGAGTTATTTCTATCGTATAGTAGTCAAAGTTAGACTGACTTCGTCCGTTGCATCTGAGAGGCGAGCGTGACAGATTGTAAATGTGACCTGTGCTATACGTAGTGTGACTCTGTAGTAGCCCTCGCCCGTTCCCTCACCGCATTCTTCCGAGCTCTCCCAACCCTCCGAATCAACCCTCCCAACTTTGGAGCACTCCAGACCCTCGACAGCGTCTGTCTCTTGCAGGACAGACAACACGAGGCGCTCATTTCCCGTCCCCGCCACCCGACGCATCCGATGCACAGTCCCACGTCCTCCTCTTGCTCAACGTGCGTATAGCCCGCGCTAAGTTGGCACTCTAATGTGCATTGTATACATGGACGCGCTGGCCCTCCTCAAAGGCGTTCTCGCCGCTGACAATGGCCACGTTGAAGGCTGGTACCTCATGGGTTGAGCGTGGTGGCTACTTGCGACGGGGATGAGAGACAGGGACCGATGCTGGTGCTGCAGGGCTGAGCGAAGATGGGCATCGTGGCAAGACATGGCGAGGAACGTGCGAGTGATTCAGACTGTTTGGAGACGTGTCAGACCGTGAGAGGTGATATTTTCTCTCTCACCCCCTGTCTCACCCCTCCTGCACGTCTGGGTGCATAATCATACACTATCGTCCTTTTGTACCCACATTCATGCACGCCTTGAAGGCCATCTATGATGACACGCGTTCGAACGCGTGCTCTAGCTGCCGGAGATCAACCAAATGCACCTCGAGTGTGAGCTATTTCAGTCCCCTCACGCTAAAAGAGTCCGAGGGCGGAAGGACTTTGTCGGTCCGAGGCCCTGCCCCGCTTACATTCTGCCGTCGACGAACGAATTGACGCCGGCGCATTCATATGGTTGGTTGCTGGTAGATCTGTCGTTTTACTTCTTCGTGTATTTAGAACTGCATAACTCATATATAGCATCAGTGTTTGTAAGTAAATGTGTGATAGGCTGTACACGCTGGGGAGGACAAGCCTGAGCATCGGCAGGTCCTTGATGCGGCGAGGAGTCGACGACGGCACGCGCACGTTGTGAGGGTGAGCACAGGATTGTAAGTGAGCCTTGACGTGAACGTGTGCCAGTGTAGATCAGTGGGTGCATACGAATATATTGATCAAGATGCTTGCAAGATCCTCAACAGTGAATACAGACTCAGTATGACATACAAGCTTGTTCTCACCACCTACGACAATAATATTGTCATCACCAAGTGTTTTCCACCGTCTTGTTTTCCAAGGCTCTCGAATTTCACCTATCCTTCCTGGTCCATCAATGTAGTGCACTTCTACGCCAATCGTATTCCAACAATAGTATGATGGAACTTCAGATCTTCAGAGGTGGACTTAGCCTGAAAGACGAACATGCCATGTGCGAGGTTGCGATCGAGAGTTAAAAGCTGTTGAACATCATGGAGGTTGTAAGCCTTTTCCAAAGAGGATTTGTAGTCGCCGATTTCACCAGCCCCCAAGTCCTTACACAAGTATTTGTGGGAGTGTCTGAGTCCTCAGAAGAAGAAGCAGGATTGGGGGTCGTCAGCCTAGAGTTGGGATATAACTGAATCAGTGAACGGCAGAGTCAACGGAACGACTGTTTGCTGAGACGAACTGTGTCAGCAAAATGAATCCACCACACTCCTGTGTTTGCATCTTATAGATGAGCCAGAATGCGTGCTAGAAAAATGTGAGGCAGTCTTGTCTACTTCCCTGGCTGTATTGTGAGCTGAGTGGTCGGACAAGTTCTGTTGCTGGCAGGCATTCCTTTAGCACTGTAACGAAACGACGAAAAGCACAACTCTGAGAAAATAACGGTTACTGAATTTGGTAAATGACACGGTAGCAGGCGGGAAGACGATTGCGACCTGAGGATGGATAAGTGAGATAAGGTCATCTACGTCAGCTTATGTAAGTAATCACCGAGCTTTCTAGTACTTACTTACTCGGAACCACTCGGAGTACAGTATAGCACCGTCTGCGCCATCCCCGACTCTTTGTAATCCGTAAATAAAGAAATTATTTGTCATCTCTCGCTCCTTATCGTCGCCGTGAATTTGTTGTCGCCCCTCTGCGCCGAACGACGTACAGGTTCGGTCCCACACAATGTGAGCGTCGCTTTCAATCTGGCCCCGCTCCAAGCAGAGCGATCCACGGAAACCTTTACTTAAAAAAGGTAATTATTTGCTCCTGTTGTGTTGAGGTCGACACCGTGCGACCATGACGACGCAGCAAATGCCGCGACGGCGTGCCACGACAGGAGGAAGACGACACAGGACGCACCGACGACATGCCACAACGGGACGACAACGACGATGCACGACTCACCGACGACGGGCGGGTACCTAATGGGTGCCGTGGGTTTCAACGGCAGTCCAACCTGCACCCGTACCCGTGCAAAACCATAGAAAGGACGATGACGACTCCTCAGTGACACGACGACGGGGACCCCGCGGCAGGGAGACGAACGACGCGACGACTCAGTTGAAGGGAACGACAACGAGAAGACAGCGAAAACAACAAGACGAAAACGAAAACGAAAACCATCCCCGTCCCACAACGACACAACGATAACGACGTCGATGACGGGCCCTCCCCTCTGCCTCCCCATCCCACGACAATGATACCATCGCCGTTGCCCTTTCCATCCCCGTCCCCCCAGCGCGCAGAAGCGATCACGCAACGCCCACGGTCGTGTGCGCTGCGTATTCGCTGCTGCATGCTGCTGTCGCTGTCGTTCTTGTAATTGCCCTCGCCCTCCTCCTCTGTGTCTCTCCCTCCCCCCGCCCCATCCCAATACGCTGACACGACGATGGTACGACGACGACATGTATCACCCTTATCCCTGTCCCATGGCGAGATGACGGCGACCAGCCCTCGCCCTCTCTGTCCTTGCCCTCCCCATTCCTATACCCCTCCTCCTCCCCGTCGAAAACCGTCGCCGTCGCTGTCTGTCCCACCCCATCATATTCGGCGATGGATCCTCGCGCGTTGACAACGGTCACCCGCCTCACCCTCCCTCACCCTCCCTACGCCCGCCAACGACGTTGCACCGATGACGGCGCAACGACAAACGCGACGACGAAGCTGGTCGCTCTATATCATAACCGTGCGTGTCCGCTTTTCTCCCTCGACGTCCGCCCAGACCTCGTTCATGCCGCCTGCGGACCCCAACTAACTTAGACGACACGACGCCGTAGCGTGCTGGAAACACCACGCCACGACAACGTGACGACGACGACGATGTGTACTTATGTACGTTCCTCTCTCTGTCCCTCTCACTGTACGCCAGGCCTTGAAGACGTCGACTAATGTGACGACACGAAGGTAGGACAACACGACGATGATGCCGTGACGAGGGCGTAACGACGAGTGACGATGCGACACCATACGTCCCTCCTCTCCTCTGTCTCTGCGCCACCCTCATCCAGACCTGGCCCATACCGCTAGCGCACTCCGACGAAGATGACGACGTGGCGAAGGCGCAACGCCGACTGACGGTGCAACAATGACAACTTGTCCATACTGCCAGGACGAGAGCGCAACATGGACTGACGGTGCGACAATGATACGACGCGACAAGGGTAGGTGGGATGCGTGCACACGTCGCTCGTCGCTTGTCCGCGCCTCCATTCGCCCCCGTTCTTCGTTGTACACCTCACCACACGCCCCACCCAACGCAGCCCATGCCCACTCAGCAGGCCTCTCCCGTTCTGGACCGGGTAGCATTGCGCGCCTCGTTCCCTCCCTCTCTCCTTTCCACTCGTTACTAGTCCGAGTCTCTCCCCTAGTACTTCAAATTGTATGCGATTACACTACACACAATACACCTCCGTATAGAACCTCAAAGTTCTATCCAAAAATCACTATTGCTGAATTATATTTAATATTGCATGAACGACTGTTTTCCATCTTTGTGCTCCCTAATAAATAAATACGGGAGTCGGGGACTGGCGCTCCCGGGCGCCGCTTACGATGGTGTACACTGCCAATAGCGCGGGCCCATCTGTGGTGTTGAAATTCCCCACTGGCGATATTCAAGAAACAGCAGGCACATATTTCACGTGCATACATGTGCACCTATTAATACCAAGTACTAGTAGTAGTAGTAGATACGAACTTCATACTAGTATCCCTTTGATCCCGGAACACGAGATAAGCACGGGCACGATCAACAAAGTTCAGTGTTCTGCTCTACCCCATGCATGTGATCTTATTCGGATTCGTCTCAATTAACTAAGTAAACGGCTGCAGCAGCCTGAGGCTCGGCGACTCGGAGCTGAGCCGAGACGTCGAGGACACGGTGTGGATGCTCCGGCCAAGCTCAGTAGCACATCTACAGAGGACATCGACTCGTTCGAAGCAGACAAGGCAGAAGGTACTTGTGACTTCTCAAATATCGCGACAGAAATAAAAACCGGATAATGGTCTAAAAAAACGACAAGACGAGCGAATGAGGCTAGGGATTGTTGAAGTGTTCAAATGCAGACAGATACCACACCGTGTTCAACTTACTTCTGCTTTGATCCATTTCCCATTCCACCGCGGAGAGCCATGACTCCTGAAACACTGCGTTTTAATTCTTGTTGATGGAATGTTACCTTGATCGTCTAGTAGCTCGTCGTAGATCTCCCCCAGATTTTAGTCTTGAACTTGAAGCATCAAATAACTTCTCTGATCGATAATGAACGTTGCCCTAGAGCTTGCACGTTCGCAAGTTTGGATGATGTGCAGTTCCCATCATCATCAGATGCAGAGAAAACTTTCGACCTTAGTAGTACAGTCATCCCCCGGCACTTGCGACAATCACATTCAGAGAGCATGTATGCTATGAAAATTAGTACAATGGATTGTGCTAATTAATTCAAATGTTCGATACACAAACGATCTAAGATAGAAATGAAGTTATGAGCTGCCAGAACGATGCCGGCGAGAGAGATTGGTATATTGGTACAGTCGCGGGACTCGCGGACAAGCAAAACACAAAACAATTCGGAAAAATCTCGAAAAAAATGCGCATTGTGCACGTACCACTAATTGCTATCCAATCACGTTGCCAGAATTTCTAAAATTGTGCTGGTACGCTTGTAAGAAAATGACCAATTTGAAGGTTAGTACCTGATTTGGTCACTCGGATGGACCTCGGCGAGTGCCGGACTATGTTTATGTCAGCGCGCATCCGGTGAAATCTGCTTGCTCGGTGTCCCTCTGGTGCCCACCGAGTTACTGACATGCTCGGGCGACAGTGTACTATACTAGTATGAGTTAGGGGCAGGTAGGGATTTGGAGTCTGGATAGGTCGACTCGGGCTCTTGTTGGCACTTTGGTGCTGCCATGCGCTACCCATGGTGACCGTGACAGCATTTCACCGTGGGGTCCGCTTTCCACCACATTTCGAGTGACATATGACTGTATTTAGGATACATAATGCGTATAAATTCTCTCAAAAATTTGGCCAACCCAAAACCTCGTGGGAATAAATTCAAATCATGCTAAAACAACATATTTTTACTCCCTGAGTCCAGAACTGGCCTCAGTTTGTGGTATAAAAATTATTTGCGGCCTGTAACAAAATTGTCGCGTCTGAGATATACCAAATATGGTAATGTCTCCAGAACATGCCGTATAGAGTGACGGTATATGGAAAACTGGTGAAGCCAATTCTCAAGCCAGGCATTGATATTGGTTCTGATCATGATGGAGACAATTCATAATAAAGACAATATAACGATAATAACGACGACGATTGATGCTGGGAATGATACTGGCATTGCGATAACTTGGTGATAATAATATAAGGTTATCGCTTAGCTGATAAGTGTTGGGGCATCCGTGATAAAGGCAAAATCTTATTGTTTATCACACTTCGACAACACTTCGACAACACAACTGATGTCACTATATAATTGGGATCCCATCTGTATTTAACTATTACTACCTTCTAGCGTTTATTTAGAAATATATGTGTTGTTGTGACTCGCCGGCCGTTCGAAGTTTCAGTGTCGCAAGTGCCGGGGGATGACTGTATGTCCTCACGTTTGGTGTCGAGCGTCAGACTCAGGGAGATGAGACCCTAATAGATTGCAGGCACAACATAGCACATCCAAATACTACAGACATAGCATACATACTTACTCCATGCATATCCATTCCTATTCTAGTACAAGTACTTGAAACACCGGGACTGCGGGATGACTCGAAACGAGCTGGGGTGGTTGGTCTGCCAGCGGTGTGGCTCCTGCTCACCAACTCGAAATGAGCTGTGGTGGTTGGTCTGCCAGTGGTGTGGCCAGTGTGGCCGGTTTGTCTGCCAGTGGTGTGGCCAGTGTGGCCGGTTTGTCTGCCAGCGGTGTGGCTCCTGCTCTCCAACTCGAGATGAGCTGCGG
>JBBPOS010000559.1:0-18390 GCA_038091575.1 Leccinum subgranulosum
CAATATTTTAAATTTTGGGTACCTGTTTAAACCAAGATTAAATGTTAGTGACGAGGATTAAATGTTAATCACTAACATTTAACCCTGGTTTAAATGTGAATACAATATTTTAAATTTTGACTACCCAGTTAAGTAACCATTTGGACTGTAACGAAATATTGATGCAGCCGTTGTGTTTGCAAGCCTATCCCCTACGGGTCCAGGAATAGTGTCGAAGTCTGATCTGACAGGTCATATGAGCATCTAGACATTCTAAGCCTCAATAAACTCGACCATCCGAAATCATCAACAATACTCCGTGATCTCAGAGGAAATATTCGGACTGAATTCAAGTTTCCCTGCCTTGTTGAAGCGATCGAATAAAGAAGGTATCCTGATCGCTTATGTAGCACTGCGCGGCTCTAATTGGGAGGAAGCTACCCTTCACCTTCTATCCCTCTTTCATCCGACCTAGCCTAGACTAGACATCAGTAATATTAGGCATACTCGGTTACAGTTGATTTGGACATCCAGCTTATCCAAGTCTGAACGTACGGGTTCGCATATTATCTGGGTAACCGTTCGGGAATTCAGACGGCCGCAAGAGCAATCAATATGAACCCGCGCGGAGAGATAAGGAAGAAGTTACTTAGGTCGACTCACGGCGCCCAATGATCAATCGATGAGGTCCGAGTCGGAACCAACTTCAACGCCGGTCCGTCAGAAGGACCTTGGACATTTGAAGACAAGAGACGAAAAAGCAATCTACTTCGTCAGCAACTGTGTACTTCGTCGGCTGGTTGCAGTACGTACAAGAGCGATTGCTGCATGAGTATAAAAGTGATGAGCTCAGGCTTCGACCGGATTTCAAACTGAAAAAACATGCCTGTTGCTTCGTTACGCGCTTGCTGCTCTTCATTGCAAACTCGGCACAAGCGACCCCTGTGCCAGTGGGTCTTGCTCGCAACGAAGCCCTGACAAGCGGTGAATAAATCAACGTCAAATGAAGTGGTATGCGTGTTAGTTATGAAGGGAACATTTCAACCACTGACTCTGGGAGAAGGTGTTCTTGACCGCAAGCGTGGAATCTTAAAGTTAACTGCAGAAAAGTACGACATCTACCGTGAGCGCGCTTCCGCGGATCGATATTCCTGTTAAGTCTGACATCCATCATCATTGTCAGGACCTTCGGCGATTTCTTCCTCGAGCAGACGTTCGTCGGTCAAGGCGGCGTTTTCGATTATAGCCTCATCCAAGGTCGAGTGAAGGATATATGTTTTAGAGCCTGCCGCCGTGGCTGAGGATAACGAGGCAATTAGGCTGAGGCCGAGAAGAGAAGAGAAGCAGATAGACTCTTTTTTTTTGACGCCTGTGGCGTTTTGTAGGTCCTCTGTGGGGTCCTGATCACGATAATTACGAGCTTAGAGTTCGACGAATTCCATTGCAAATGAATGTTTGCCGCAGGAGTATTTGCGCCTTATTCAAAACGGCGTTGAACCAGCGGGTGAGCGACCCAAGTACTAGATGTGCATTCAGGTGGATGAAAGTGTCTGTTAATATAGAAGTAGACCTTTCTTTTTGATGTCCTCGCGACGCACAGGGATGCGTTTGTGTTCGGTAAAGAGTGCGAGCCGAACTAGATCGCTTTTTTTTCTAGGTCCTGGGGGATAGTTTGCACATAAGAAAGGAGAATAGAGCCGCAAAATACATGAAACTCACGGCCTCGCCATCATATCGGCACGCCCACCTGTAGAATATCTGTGTCCATATCGAATTCACGGCGTGCATCCTCGTTTCCTCGTCGGCCTTATCGCCGCGTCTGCTACGACGTTGGGGCTGGGAGTGTCGTTGAGAGCGCTGAGCTCGACTTAGTCCTGCGCGTGGCATACGTGTCGAAAGGTGAGTGACAGATTTAGCACTTCGTCCATGATTTGCGAGAGCGAGGCTGCCAAAGAACTGAGCTGCGCTCGTACGCAGGAGAGGACATGTCAGTATCTGCTCAAGACAGTCAGAGTGCTTCTGCAAGATACCTAGAGGTTTGAGTGGAAAGCGGAGACTTTGGATCCTGGGACTCCCTTGCGAATTGACCCGGGAATCGTCGTGACGAGCCCCAATATCATACACCCGTCGCAGTTAGAAGCCATGGTCACAGAGTTTTTGCAGGCTCGAAACCTGCACCCCCTGCCTCATTCAATGCGCCATCCCGAGATTTGGTCTAACGCGGTTCTAATTCAGCAGCATACGAGTCCGACAGTCCAGGCGGCTTCTCCCTCGCACACTTGTACACTTCGCAGAAACCCGTCTGGTACCGGTGCGCTCGTCCTTTGACGTGACCAATTACGCATCGAGTTCACGGACAAGCACTTCCTCGTCTCCCATTCACCCCGTCAACTTCTGCCAAATCTCTATTGGAGGTGCCAGTGGCCCAAAAACGGTTTTCTCGCGAGGATTGGCGCAACATCAGTGTCTTGTGCCAACGGAGTGGTCTATGAGTGATGCCAGGCGCAGCATCAATTCATTACGTTCAGCCATTTGATTTGCATGGTATACTCTTCTCATCATTTCTCGGCGCCAATGACACTTCGGATTACGTTCTCTGTCCCGAGAAATTCTGCCTGCTCGGTGTCGTTAGATTCCACATGTTCGGATGCGGGCAGTTCACATACACACGGCAACTCGTTCCAGGAGGAAATAAAGAGAAGAAGCAGAAAACAACAGGTTGGGAAGTTCGAATGCTCCGTGTAGCGCAGAGGTCCAAATGGGTATATGTACATCATTGGAAACTTGCGACGTGGATCGACCAGTCGGATTTCGGAACTCGGATGTAGCATCTGGGGCAATGTGCGAGTCGTTGATCCACCCAAAACGCACCGTCTCACGCAACCACATCCCTACTCTATTTCCTTGGAGGTCCATATTCCATATCACTTCCTTTCGCGCCTACACTCCCCACGTTCATTCTCACAGTGAGTCGGTGCCGTCCATCATCCCCGGCCACAACGCTACTCTAGGTTTCTTCTTTAGGTTTGGCATGCTGCCACCCCGTCGAGGGTCGGATTATTCCTCCATGCTGTCGCTCTTCGCCCTACTGGTCGCCATTTCGAACGGACGTACCTGGTTTGGAATACAGACACAGTTATGTCTAGTGTTCGACGCCATCGTTCTTTCTATCCAAACTGTAATTCACCTTACCTCCGAGAATTTTTGCCGTGCACGCGCTAATTATACATACACACCTCCAGATCTCCCTTGATCAAATAGCAACGGTTTTTCCACTATTTTTAGTGAGCCAGGAATTTGAAAGACAAAAATAAAAAGAATGTAGGTGAAACCCAAGACATAGCTAACATGCACTCCTGGTTTCGCCATCTGGACTCGAGGGGTCTCCTGAATGTAGGCAATCATACCCATTCCGGGCATAACCTTTAGATTACATTCGCGTGATCTGGCTACAGATCGCGTTTGGATGTGAATCTCATTGTAAGGGTGGCGTCCTTGTCGGTCATCTGACTTGCAAGTGGGCATGAGCGCACGGAAAAGCAATCTGGCCAAGGCAATGCTGCACAATCCCAAGGAGGAATGCGTTGCACACCGCAGCAAGTACGCAGGCTCTGCACAGAGCCTCAGGTTTAAAAGGCGTGTTGTTGCAGTCGAATCGGCACCAAAAATCCTCTCTCTTCCACATGTTCAACATCTACTCCTTGGCTTCCTCAATTCTCGGTGGGGTTATCCTCACCCTCTTCGCCAATGCGGCTTCTGGCAAGCTCCCCAGTTTGCTTAGAAAACTGGGTAATATACTCAGTTCCGGTACCGTCAGTATGCTCCCCTGCGGCATCGACTTCCCTCAAAGCTAAATTCTTATTTTACAGCGCGCCATACGCGCCGTTGCCGAAGGAGAGACCGCGAACTATAGCGGCAAACCCTTGACGAGGTAGGCGAATAATTATTTCATCTTGGATGCAGGCATTCAAGCCGTTATGCAGGGCACAAGTCATGGAAGCCTTCTCCGAAGGCACTTGGCAGCGCGAGGCATACGATGATTTCAAAAGTGTGCTTCTCGACGAAGACCTCGTATTTCCATGCATCTATGCCACCAAGGGCTTCAAGACGGACGATCAGTTGTACTTGTTCATCGATTCAGACGACCTCTCTGATCCCCGCCACATTCGGTCTCTGGCCACTGCGCTAACGGCGTACATGCCACAGGCGCGCGACCTTGGTCCGAACACATCCTTGGTCTTATTAGCGAAGAAGGTGCCGCACCAGAGGACGATCGAGGAGTACAACGGATTGTTCTGGGAGCTGCTCAACGGTATAGCCAAACTTGACACGACGCCGTGGCCCAACGACATACCCCGTGACATTGACACCGATAAATGGTGCCTCTGCTTCGGTGGGGAGGCATTCTTCACTGTGATCCAGACGCCTGCGCACCAAGTTCGTCGTTCGCGCTACGCACCCGGGGTTACCATCGTCTTCCAACCCAAGTGGATCTTCGACATTCTGTTCAGCAGTGATGCGAAGCGCGCCGGAGCACTGTCAAAGGTTCGGGCGTTGCTTGCCAAGTACGACCCCATCCCTGTCAGCCCTGAGCTCAAGAACTACGGTGACCTTGGTTCGCGGGAGTCCAAGCAGTACTTTTTGATGGACGAAAACGAGCCGGCGTCTTGCCCGTATGAGAAGCTTAGCGAATCCGAGGTGTGTTGAAAGCCTAAACGTAAGCTTGTTCACATGATCCGTCGAACGTGCGATTTGACATGTTCTTCTCAGCATGTTGCCGCATTCAGTTGGAACGCGAAACCTCCCTTTTCAGAATGGGGAGGACAAGGGAATTCAATTTTACTCAGGGGATTCTGGGACTCGGGTTGAGAGTCGAGTCGTGTATGAAGTGCTCGTTTGTTGGATAGATGCCAGTATCTACTTATTAGATGACGTCTTTAATGTGTATCATAGGCCATAGCGCCAGCGTACTCTCCCAAAGCTTTGTGTCGCATCGCATCGCATCACATGCTAGTGAGTGCGAGGGGTTCACGGGGTCATAGTCTGCCGTAAGAAACATTCCTGATGAGAACCAACGTTTTTCTCGAGTCTCTCGTCTCATCTTTCCGCAAGGAGGCGTGCGTTGCGCAATCGCAGTCTTTCTCCCCACTGCACTTACCGGGCCCCGGTACTCTGAGGAAGAGGAATATGAGGAGAGCAATTTTTTAAAAATCACTGCCAACCCGTTATTACCCCATTGCATCCCCACCGAAGTTCACAACCATCGGAGCTCCCTTCACCACCTTTCCTAGTTCTCACCTACATGGGCCTTGCGTTCAGCTAGGTCCGCGTCATGCCCCACTCGGACGTTGCTCACGAAAACCATCCGTTCGGATTCTTGCTCACTCTCATCCACGAGATCGGTGGCAAGACTCAAACTAAGAGAGTCCCAGGCAGGCTATCGCACGTTAATCGCATTGCGACGAAACCCTCTCTTACCATCGCCGACGGCGAGCCTGGTCCAACACGTCCTCGTCACTGAACTGATCATGTGGAAATTATGTGTTAGTTCAAGTTCCGCAGGCGCACACGATAAAGTTTCGGGTGTCCGGCGCTCACCTCGATCAAACTTCGGACCCGTTATAACCTTCTCTTTTTCAGGGTTCCCCCGAGCGTGGTAGCCACTGACGAGGTGGAAACTCTTAGCACATAGGTTGACATACGCTAAAACATCGCCATTGGCGTTAGATCACCTCCGCAAATTCGTCAAGAGGTCCGAGTCCATGTCCTCAACGGGCTGCGTCTTTGGTGCGAAATTGACTTGGGCCCTACTTTGTCCTCTTCCCTATTCTGGCTGATCTCAGAGCCATTCCGGAGGTGGAACTGCACAGTCCCCATCC
The DNA here is from genome assembly GCA_038091575.1 of Leccinum subgranulosum. Lineage (NCBI taxonomy): Eukaryota > Fungi > Basidiomycota > Agaricomycetes > Boletales > Boletaceae > Leccinum > Leccinum subgranulosum. The sequence continues at coordinate 5,859 of JBBPOS010000559.1, forward strand.
TCTCGCCCTGGAAGGCTGGCACACTGTCCGTCGGCGAGATGCCCGATCCGTCGCTTCAACCTCTTTTCAGCGTTGTCACTTCACAAGCTCCAAGCTTGTTCCGTAGAACACATAAAATATGTACACGTGTACAATTTATATGCCCACAATGCATAGGCTCGTAATCCATGGTCCCGACTCGGGTCTGCCGAAATAGAAGGAGTTTTGCATACTGCATAACTCATAGACAGGAAGACATCCGTCATCGTCTAGCGAAGCGCAGCTCCGATCACTTCTTCCTGACGTGCCAACCACAATCCAAATGCAGGAGATCGAAGCCACCGATCATAAAACTCCTTCTGCTTCGACGACGACTTGAAGGGCAGCGCAGACGGACTCTTTTTTAGCAATGCGAAGAAGTCGCTCGAGTTGAAGGACTTGAGTCGCGCCTTGCCTGCGTTGCGCTCCGAAGGCGAGGGCATGAGCGTATTCAGATATCGGTTGAGCGGGACGAGCATGGCGTTGGTTCGCGCGTAGAAATGTCGGCGCATGTCAAGCGAGGCCTGGATTTCTATCCGTCACGTCATCCATGTACCATCTATAATGGGAGGGGGTATAACGCACGTTCTGGCTCGTGACCAGCACACGCTTTTTCGAGGGACTTGAGCAGTTCACGGTCCTTGGAAACGTACCGTCGGTGGGTCTTAGTCGTCCATCCAGGAGAGGGACCGACGACAATCGTACCAGTTCCTCCGCGCGACCTGCATCATGGTATACATGAATATAACCATCAGTTCAATGCTGAAACGGGTCGCACTCACTGCGCCTTTCGTCCGACACTAAGCACATGTGACCAGTGTGCGCATGACTTTCCGAAAAATGGATTCGTAACACCAAGGAGGAGCCCCGCTTTGGGAGGGGCCTTGTTCACCAACGAAGAATGATCCCGGTCGTGGATTGTAAAATACGGGCGAATGTCCACAGCAAGCGGAATCTGTTGTAGATCGCCAGTGTCAGTAGCGAACGAAGGTACGTACCGGGACAACATACTGGTCGCACGAGGTCACGGAGCCACCATACGGCCTGGCTGGTCATCGCGGGGGATGGTCCAAAAATCAAGATCGGTTCACACAACACCAGGCATTCCCACAATGACCATAGGTGTGCCAATGATGCTTCAAAGAGTTGTATTGGTGGGGGATCAAATGGAGCGGAGGATGCTAGGAGCTGTACCATCAAGGTAAACGGGACAGTTAGACGGGACGAGAAAATGGAACCAACGTGCGTGGCTGGATTGAATCGCTCATCGAATGCGCTGGTTTCTGTGAGTTGTTGGCTGTCGGAATTGAGGGGCAACTCTACGTGCAGTACAGAACCCAAGAAACCAAGTTCGACAGTTGAACCTGGTGTCGGGCTTCGCCTTTTCTTGGCGTCTGACACCTCAGCGAGTGTGATCGAGAACAGGGGAAAAAATAGGTAACGTACCAACTTGCGATGTTGTGACATGCCATCTCGAGCATTGCAACACCGTGTTCACAGAAGAGCGGACCAAGATGAGATATCACGGAGGTATACAATGCCGGGTACTGGTGTCGAGCCAGGAGGACCAGCGATGACTACCATGATCACATTAATAATGCTGTCGCTGTGTTATCATTATCTTCCAACTTCACCTGTCGGTAGCCTCGCTTCGAAGTCGAGTCTCTCTTTTGACAGAAATATACGAAACCGTACATGAAACCGTCTAGTGTCCGAGGGCGCTGTTCTTCGTGGGCATCTTCAAGGGACTTGGGGTATACTCTGATTCTAAACGAGTGAACTTCGGATCCTTGTTCAAACTGTGACGAGTCGGGAAAAGAGGAGAACGCGCTTTTAAAACGTGTCAACACGGCGCGACAGGAGAACACTAATAAAAGACAAACATATTTTCCTTCTCCGAAGGTGACAGGTATATCGGGGGATGTACTGATCTCACGACTGGTCCGACATCGAGGTCAAACTGGACTAAATATAAAAATTAAAAAACTTGATGCAATCTGGCCAGAAGATGATGTGCATCATACCGATGACAAAGGAAAGTACCCATTCCTGCATCCTCTCTACCTTTTCCTCCGAGAACGCGAAAGACGGAGATTCATCCGCACTTGCATGTCCGGACAAGGTTGACAGGAGGTGAGGCACCGTTTTTGATCGCAACTCGGGTTGACGTGCTGCGAGTCGTCTCTCTTGTTGCATTTCCGTGACTTGCGAAAGCGAGGGTGACTTCAGCGCGTCATGCATGGAATGTGCAGCAAACATCTGCAACGGATCGAGCTGCACCCGAGACGTAAGGGAGATGTCAGTATCAGAAATGGTCAGAGAGCTTCTGCGAGAGCGATAATACAGTCCAATGTCCTCTTCCTCCAAAGCGTCGGGGACCATTACAGGTTGCATATTCGGGGTTTGAATATGGGAGTTCTCGGCACGCAATTTGCCGTCGTCAGCCGCCGGCTGTCAAGCAGATGTGACTTGGCGGTACATAGTAAGTAGCTCAGAGGGAAGGTGTGAGACAGATTATTTTACACGATACGCCACGAGGAAGCATCTCAGCCAGCTGTATCACTTTAAGTTCGGAGTGAGGACACTCAAACAGGTGATCTCGACCATTACAGTAATTGTAGACATCATTTGTTACATTATGCATATCAATCTTCAAACAGTCACCATCATAATTTACGTGGAATTTCATGTATTTTATTTCCCAATGGTATGTAGTAGGATCGGTGACACCGCCGCTGGTAGCGTCGGGAAAGAAGTTTAACCAAACCCAAACAAGACGCCAAACAGGTCCTTCCACCCCCTTTTCAGGACGAACCGCGCACCTCCTCCGTATTCGTCCGCGAGCCACTCGAGATATCGGCCGTCCAACGAGCTCAGCGGCCCGAGCTCAAACGACAGGATGTCTTTGGGTGTCACGTAGATCACCTCCGCCTCCGGCGGCGTTGATTCGGGCGAAACGACATCCACGAGCGTCGTGGACTGCGTCAGCGGGGTTTGGGGTATCAAGCTTGCGAGGCGCGATAGCTGAAAACACGTGTTGGCGTGGAACGTCTGCAGCAACGCAAGCGTCGTCAGCAGCTGTCGTTCGTGTCGTTCGTGCAGCGCTTGGTCCACGTCCATGCCCGGTTCGGGCTCGTCCAGCCTCGGCGTCGACACCATCGAGAACGCGGAGCTCACGGAAGCCTGGCGTTGTTTGGCGCCGCTGGCGGACGCGGACGTGGAGGGTCCGTTCTGGTGATTACTGACCAGGGACATGCCAACGGACTTGCGCATGCCCTTGACGTTCGGACCCGAGCTTGCACTTGGTCGTCCTTCGATCCCCATTCCGACGTGTCGCATATATACTCCACCCAAGCTCAGATCGTCATCTCCCTCCAGACGGACCTTTCCCCAGTTAGCGACAGAGGCGTTCTCTGTGGGGTAAGAGGAAGAACCATTGCCTCTCCAGGATCCGATCCAGAGCCCGGCACAGACGAGACAGACGTCTTCGTATAGAATCCAAGCGTCCGTCCAAGGGGATATCGGTTTTGCCCTGGAGTCCATCTCGGCAGAAAGCTGACAGCATTCATACAAACTCTCACTGCCTTCCAGTCGCAGGATTCGGTCCAATTCGTTCCACTGGAGGTCATTTAGCAAAGCGATTAGCAGGGTGTGCCAAGAACGCACCAATTTTACATCGCTCCAGGTGTATCGTACAGGAGAAAGGCGATGGGTAGGACCCTTGACGGAGGGGTTTTGGATTGGTTTAGACAAATACAACGTCGGTCTCGACGTTCGTGAGGTCGTCAAGTCGATCACGAGATCATAGTAAGAGGGCTTTTCGAGAAAAATGGCGTCTGTCGTGCATGCGATCCACCCACGACCCGTTTTTCCTTCGTGGTGCATCTTGTCCAGGTCGCTGAGAGTGACCATTCCAAGGATGTTGATGCCTTCTTTTGATTTACCCTTGAGTCGGGTGCGGGTCCATGACGAAGGATCTTCAGTTCCTTCAGAAGTGAGCAACGATGGATCTAGTTGTGCTTCAAAGCACATGTCGGCAGCCACCTGACAGAGGATGCAGGCAGCCTCTACTGGTGGCAGGGTATAAATTAGAACACGACGTCGTCCAAGCACGTGCTTGTATAGGGTTAGAATAGAAGGGCCCAGAATGCGCAGCAAGTGTGGGAGGTGGAGAGTTGGGTTAGACGGGGAATATCCAACGTTGGGCTGGACGAAAGACTGGATCAGAATTTCCGGAGCAGTGGCGGAGAAGGGGGAACGTCTGGTCTCACGTTGTCTAGTTCATGACTCCAACCATGCCACCCTCCAGCTCCGCCGAGATCCGCCTTCCGAACCTTACGTTCCTCGAAGAAAGCCTGCACCGGCTCCCAATCGGAATCGATGGGCTCTAGCACTCCTCGGCTCTCCAGAGACGAATAAATAGTGTCAACGAGTGTTTTCAGGGCATCCACATGTCTCCATGGCCTTGGTCTGATGGAATTCACGAGCAATATACCCAGGGAGGAAAGCCGGAATCCGCGTTGTCCGTGTTCTGTCGTGCGCCTCCGACGAAAGACACAGACGCCTGGGTGACTGTCCTTTGTGAAGTGACTGAGGGTGATTTCAGTGAATAAGAGAAGGAGAACGGAGTCCTTGGACGCTGGGACGTACACAACGTCTCGTTCAACCAAATGTAAACCGCTAGGGAGAGTACTGAACTCGACACCGTCAAGCTGGAGATCTACGAAGTGTTTGAGGACGGATTGAGACCAAAAAAGGACGCTACTTACCTTCGCTGGCCTTCAAGCACCAGTCCACCACGTTGCCCTTTGTCGGATGGAACGAAGCATGAAATATCGCCACTGTGGAGTCAAAATCCCAATTGTATCGAGGGCGCGGAATATTGTAGAAAATTGAAACATACCGACGTCTTGTGGTACACTCACTCCCTGGTCGGTGAAACTTTCCATGATCTTGTTGGCGACTGCGTGTCTGCTGTTACCAGCACGCAGGTGCGGTGGACCTGCAGTGAACGTCGTGGAGGCAATGTCCGTGTTAACGCCTCTCACGGTCTATATACGTTGAATTAGCTCCTGTTTCAACTAGGCGTCGCGTCTGTTTGAACAATGGATCGTTTCAAAGATTCAGCTTATATACGTGCTTTACCCCCTTTTCTTCTTCGGTGATGGCGTAGCCTACTTCCTGGATGGATCACCGGTACTTGTATCTCACCGGATTCTCCAAAGGCCGATGCAACTCTGTCACACAACTTGGCAGGCCTTGTATTGTTAAACAAGAAAGCCATGTTCTCACGTCCCAGTGTTCTTGTTCATCAAAGCAGCGCATTTTTACGCATGAGAGCACAGGATGAAGTTTTATTTTTACAGGAACATCATGGAGCCTGATCGTCGCGAGGCGTTCACAGCCTGAGGATGTTTGAAACGATTGATCTGGACTTGCAAGTTGATCTTGGCCCCTGCCGTATTGCGAGCGCTAGATTTTCAATGGTCACTCGAATGTCCGACCGCGAAATTGTATGAATGAAAGCAATTATTGCTATGATTTTTCATTCCGATTCTAAAAATATCAGGGAGGCCCTCGAAGTCGATCTTTCACCGCCTTAACAGCTCGTCCAAGAGCGCTGCAACATTTTGCTGTGCCTCAACCTTCTCCTTTTGCACATGTTTGAGTTCTACATCCCGACGATGTGCAATTTGCGCCTCATCCGAGAGAAGCAAGAGCAACTTGAGAGTGTGCGTGATTGACAGCAGTGAGTTGGCCGCCTTGACCTGTGACCCAACGATCGTAAGCCTGGTCGCAGAGCGAGGAAAAATAGTCACCATCGATTCTGCGCGCGATTCCGCTTGAAAGGATTCCTGGGCGATACGAAACTTGTCCTTATCTCCGATCTGTCAGCGAGTGGGAGGTCATAGGGATTCATCAACGGCACAGGGAGGAAAGAAACACACGGAAGCGAGGCTGACGATGTCGACCATGCCGTCTACGAGCACTTCTACCTCGGCATCCAACTTTTTATTCCATTCCTCTTCGATGCTGTCGAGGTATTCGTCCGAATTTTGGTCGACGAGCGCATTAACTGCACTGCGCTGGTGGAGTGTTGCTGTCGGAAGGGCAGACGGGCGTGAGACGTCCGTTTGAGTTGGTTCAGACATGCATTCGGTTGGTTGGGCGTGAAAGAACTGGTAGACAGGGGTCAGATGCCAGTGTCACATATTTGTCACATATAGAGTGCTAGTCACGTTCGATACTAGCTTCTGTTCTGTCACCCCATGGCGTCTTCACAACCCCAACAGATCAACGTTGCCGACTTGGACATCCAGCAACTCGCTGACGTGCGACGGCAGCTAGAGGAGGTAAGCTCTCCCCCTCGTTGAGACACGGCTCGATTCTGAGATCTGCACTTCTGCACGTCTAGGAACTAAATCACCTGACCAATTCTTTTGCCCAACTCAAGCAAGCCCAGTCAAAGTTCAAGTCTTGTCTCGAGAACGTCGCAGAGGTTAAACCCAAGAATTCAGGTAAGTTGAATCAGTTTGATTGTGGTAGGCCGTTGTTCGATGTGGGCGATTGATTTAGGCACGACGATCCTGGTCCCCTTGACCAACTCGCTCTATGTCCCCGGCAAGTTGAATGACACGGTGCACGTTATCGTCGATATCGGCACAGGCTACTATGTAAAAAAGGTGATCATCTGCGAGTCAAAGTCGTGTAAGTGCTGTTGATCATCTTCAGACGCGCGCGGAAGCGACGAAATATTACAAAGCAAAAGTGGAGTTAATCCAGACGAACCTCGAGACGCTGTCGGACACCATACAAAAGAAGCAGGACAACATGAACTACCTGGTCAATGTGATACAGGGAAAGATCCAGTCGCAAGCCAAGAGTTCGTCGAAGAGCGCGTCGTGAAACATCTGGCGTTTTCGGGATGGCATTTGATCCGTGATTAGTGGTGATAGTAGGATGTCGGACGAAGAAACACCAGGTGTAGCTACGATGATGTTAATGTAAGTCTTTCCGAAGGCCGATCTTGTGGTACGATTGACAGACTTCTTCGTAGGCTCGCAGATTGTCTGTTGTACGTATTAGCTTGTACGAATCATCTGTTGTCCACAACGCTGGTCAAATGCATGTGTTTGCTCGCCGGAATCCAATGGGAGAACGCGCAAATAATGGAATTCGGCCATCTTTTGGCACTTATCATTCAAAGCACGATTTTTAGCTGCATATATGCGTGAATATCTGTACTGGCTTCTCCGATCAACACGGAGGTTAAATCGGGGTGGTCACTTTTCACGCGTTGGTCAACGAAGCTGTCCTGTCAAACAAGGACAGAGACGGCGACGGGATCGATGGGCGAATAGAGGTAAGCGTTTGCTCGAGCCCCAAGAAATGCCAAAACATGGCACACACCGGATCATATGGTCCAATGACTGTCACGCGTCACCCAGGAGGATGTATACCAATCCTCTTTGCAAATCATTTCCTTTTCAAGTCGACCAGTTCACCGTCGACCCCATAAATACCCCCCGTCTCCGACCCACGAATGGATTTCCAGCTCTCTTCCTTCCAACCATGTTCTCTCGCATCTCTGCTTTCCTCGCCGTTGCCCTCGCCCTCGCCGCCGCCAGCGCGCGCATGGAACGGCGCACGCATGTCCGCCGCGATACCTCCAATGTCTGCTCCACCGGCAACGTCCAGTGCTGCAACTCCGTTACCAACGTAAGTTTCCACCAACATGGTAGACACTCGTATCCCTCGCTTACCCTCTCGAAAGGCAAGTAACATGGCGGACATCTTGGACTTTTTCTCCTACTCGTACGACCCAGCAGACAGCGTCGGGATCAACTGCACTCCCTTCAATATCTACGGCGCGGGAGAGGGCGCCTCTTGTCAAGCGCAGCCTGTATGCTGTTCTAACAATACATATGTAAGTCCAACCCAGTCTTTGTCCTTGTCTTTGCTCGAGCATTGTCCATTGGGATCTAGAGTGGCAATATCAACATCGGTTGTTCTCCGTTCAATCTCAACTAGACGTCGTCTTGCACGAGTGGCATGCCTCGTATTCCCGTTTTCGTTTGTGTATGTTTTCAAAACATGGCTGGTTGGTTGATTGGCGGTAGTAATTCTGAGCCTCGCCGTGTCCGTGTCATGTAGTCTTGGAGCTTCTTAATGTAATAATGCATCAGTGGATAGCGTGTTCCTCTTGATCAAGTCAAGCAAGCCATCACGTTCATTTGGTCAGACGTGAGCTCGCGAGACGCTACATCAGAATGGGGCCCCGTGTTCGTTCGCAATCATGAATATGATATGCACGACATAAAGAACACAAACAAGACTCGTAGCGTTTCGTGTTCTAGCGATTGTAATATGCTGCACTCAGAATGAGCGTTCTTCCGTTGATATTTCCCACTGGATCCAACCCCACTGTGATCCCAGTCTGGATCTCCGACATGCAGGCGAATTGATCAGAAGCCGAGCTTGGTCGGTGCCGTCTGCGCCCAAGCTTGCGAGTGCAATGCTCCTGAATGAGGAGGTCAAAATCAAGGGACAACAAGTACGATCACGGTGGTGTAGGCTAGTAGCTCACCGTATCATCCATAGTCAGAGCGAGCAATCCAAGTAGTAGTAAATCACACGCACATTCTATCAGTCAGTGGGAAAGGGTCTGCCGGGGGCTCTTGTTTGCCAGTGGGTGAGTTTGCAACGAAACGGAGAAGGATCACCTCTGATCAGGGTATGGGAACACCGCTCTGTACCAGGAAGGCTTGCGTTTAAGTACGGCAAAGGTGTTGGAGGTGAAGCTTTGAAGATCCAAGGAATCAAGGATACAGATCATTGAAATCATGCAGATTGCGTAGTACCAATTCGTATTCCAAACGTCTGTATAGCGACGCAGAGCTTCACGGATGGCGGAGAAGCGTTCCCTCAGGTGTGTCAAGTAAATCACAAGTCGGTCCAAGTTAATATACGTCGCTGCGAAGTTCTGAAGGAAGCTGAATTAGGAGTTGGTGGCGGTGCTTCCAGACCGCCTGAGAACGCACACCGTGTTTCTTTTTTCCTCTCCCAACTGACACAGTTATAAGGACTGACGCTGAAGTACTCCGTCGACAAACAACATCACTCAACTATATGCACATATATGAATAAATGCATCGTATCGTTCAAAGCTTCATCCCGTAGTATTTCATTTGCCACGCTGACTTGCAATCATATAGGTGCATACGAAAACGGCCCCCTCATGGTCCGTGTCTACCATCTGATGCTCCAACTTGCCATAATACTGCATGGCTCGCCGGGGGTCTTTCGTATAACTGAATCTATGTACACAAGATGGATTCACCAGTCAACCGACCATGGCTGTATAGGATATTCATAGTAAGATGATCTGGACGCCACGATGGATGAAGAAAGTACCTCACCAGCTAACTCTGACCCGTCAAAACCTCCAACTCCCCATCAACTGATAGAGTATTTGCTCCAGGTTCTGTTAGTTTGTTATATGCGCCTGACAGAGTCCGGGTCAGACATGGTCTCACGATACTTTGTATCGTGTTACAATACATACCTTTTTCCTCTACAGGTAGAGCGAAGATGGTTGTCAGACACGCGAGAAGAGCCAAATATATGGAAGGCGTAAACTTCATGTTGATGAGCGAAGTAGTGAGTTTTTTTTGTTTCTCTTTTTCGCGGACACTTTTTATGAAGATAACTGACGGACACTAGCACCGATGCGTGGTTACAATTTCGGTGCATTATCAGATCAGTTGGTTGTGGATGCACGGGAGTGCCAACATAGAACGAAAGCTATGACCGCTAACTCCGAACCTCTGCCAGTGCCGAAACGAGCGCCCGTGCACAGATCCGACTTTCGTAACTTCGTTGGAACATAGCATGTCTTGTTCAGTCTTTCAACGTTTCAACTCTCAGTGTCTTGGCTGTTTTCATGATCACGTACAGCCTGACGTCTCGCGTGTAGACGCGCTTTACCTAAAGTTGAACAATAAGTACTGCCCATGCTGCGGATTTCATGCAAAGTCTCGCCTGATAAAAGATCATGACGCGTAGCATGGCCCGAGTTCAGCATGACTTTTCACGCAGCCGGGTTTACATTTCTTCTAGGAATCTTTGCTGTTTCCTCTGGCGTTTTCAGCTATACTTTGGTGCAATTTGCTCTGTTGCACCAAGGTCCACTTTCGAGCATAGCAAAAGTTGACCATGGTTCTCCATCCTTGCACATCCCACCATTAACCAGGGACGATTATTGTATGTACTGCTACCCTTTCACTGGCCACCGGCATGACTGACTATTGATTTCTATTTTCAACAACTTCAGCATACGTCGACGGCGATTTCCCATCGCTACTACCAAACTTTGATCCTGGTTTGGTCCAAATGTCGGTGGAAGAGACCGTCCGATTCTCCCTTTTGGATACAGAAGCACCAATGGAGTGGTCCTCGACATCGCCTCCCGGCGAGGGCGCAGAGCGACTCGGTCCCGACGGTCGAGTGTTCTACCTATCCATGTTCCACGAGTTGCACTGCTGGCGAAAGTTCGAGCGGACGCTCAGAGACCCTCTGTCGATCTCAAAGCCGTACTTTGCCGGTCATATGCAGCACTGTCTTAATTATCTGCGACAGTGCAGTCTGTGCCAGGCGGATAGGACACTGGAGCCGGGGGACTTTGTCGTCCGGAACTTCACTACTGACAGAATTGGGGCTACGCACACGTGTAGGGACTGGAGGGCGGTATATGATAGAGCTACGTATGACTGGAGTAATTGGGGTAGCCAGTGGAGAGACGAAGCACTTACTTCAGTCGAATCTTGACCGGTGGCCGGTTGACCACCGATGTTATTTTTGGGCTTGTACATACATTTCCGTAATTGTTATTTGCTGTGGGGGAGATGATCATGACATCATAATTGCAGTGTGGATCCATGACCACGGTTCAAACACGCCGAATTTTTCATATGCTTCAAGTTTGGAGGCTTCACAGACCCAAGTGACAATGTGCGTTAGGTCTGCGCCCTATTTGACATTACCTTGGCCGAATCCCTTTGTTTTCCAAAAATATCACAGTGCCATCTCGACGAACTAATTTCAAGCGGTGTTTTACCACCACAGCCATGATCTTAAGTGGGGTGACATTATGTACCGCCCGCTACTGATGGAACGGGGGCATGCAAACTTCTCCGGCTACTCATTTCACGACCATGAGAACCTGTGCACGACTTCCGTTTTAATAACTTGTCCGTCCCAGCACAGCAGGCAACTTTTCCTTGTGATGTATCATACGCAAAACCTTGGTGATTATCTTTCTTTGCAGAATCCAGATCTCTCTTCGTCTTTAGATGAGTTTCCTGAAAACATGTACATTTACTCTTCTAGTGTTATTATATCGTATTGTACACTGGACATGCTTCTTGCAGATTCTAATGAGTGGTGGCATCGTCTCGCAGGAATACAGACGACTTTGAACGTTCAAGCCACCTTTAACTGATACATATCCATACCCTACACCTTTCCTGCATGAGGCAAATCCAAATCGGAGGAACCGCGAATTGTGGGGGCTCCCGCTCCAGATATCTCTATCGCGATTATACTGGTCCTCAATGCTGATTCAGGGTTGTCTGCAAAGTGGAGATCGTGTGTTAGTGTGAATGCAGTCTCGTTCGTCCAAGCTACGCCCAATGCAACTCTGTAAATGATGAACTGTGGTGCTAGCGCCTAGATCGATGATACCTTTCAGTCAACCATGTGTTATAAAAATGCAATGAGACGTACCGCAAGTGTTCCCCAAACATATACAAATGCAACCGAAACACCGCTACCCAAGGAAATGCAGACGGCATAACCGATTCCGAGTGCGGTAAAAGGTAGGGCGGACTCCACGAGTGTTGCGGAGATATCGACATAGGTCATCGAGAACGAATGGCTCAGCGATTCACGGACTGTCCGATAAATGACCAACAGTCGCGCCATGATCAATAGGGTTACGATGACATTGAAGCTGACGCTCAGAGCAGTCCATGGAATCCCGAAGTTCAATTTTGTGGGCATATCTTGAAAGATATCTTCACCGGGAACCGTGCCCTCGATTGCCATCATAATGGACATGGCTTATTGCCATTCAGAATCAAAGACACGAAGTTGAATATTCTGGAATTGGAAAACTCACCGATAGAGGACACGTATATCAAGGCGGGGAAGATAACAACCCAGCTGTGATCTCTCCACAATACGAAACATCTGTACAACTGGTACGGCGAAACTCAGCTCTCCATATATAAAGTTAACGTGGCTCTCACGAGCAATCCGTCTGCCATTGCATAGACAGTCATATCGGCTGCAATGCCGAGAACGTTGTACCACGCAGAGATATTGTCTGCATAGTAGGCTGGTGGCCCACCCGGGACGTCTCTATGGTCGATCCACATAAAATCATCGAGTATGCAATTGGTCACCACCGCAATGGTCATAAAAACGAGCAGGAGAGAAGAGTATATGATATATA